>JAXQQM020063237.1:0-54770 GCA_034641835.2 Pinus albicaulis | reverse complement strand
CTATTTTTAGACATACTGGCGTAATCTATTTTTAGATTTTGCATTTAAAAATAGATATGTCGAATATTATTAGCTCTTAATAATATTTGGACTATAAACATTATCTTATTCTCGAGGACTTCATTTAAGTGTCAGATGCCTCACAGAGCCGACAGAAGGAATTACGCTATTCCCGAGGGTTAAGTGAGCTAGTTCATGGAGATTCTGGGCTAGAACTCATGTGACGTAGCTCGTGGAGTTATCGAGGTAACCCTGGTGGAGCTGTTCGTTTTAACTCGCTAGGGACACCTGCGTGAGCTAGTTGTACCTAGTCTAATTTATTGATACACTAGTGAGAGTGGTGTGAATTAATTATTAATTAATTCGCTGAATAATAACTCATTAATCAACTGAAGAATACATCAGTTAACTACAGTGCATGGACAGTTTCAGTGGAGACTAGTGGAGAGATAGGTGAAAGGGAAAGATGACTATCAGTTGTGACTATAGTGATGCATTGATTGCATCCAACACTCAGTGGAGATGCCAATGAGGATTACGTGAGCAAGGCTGGACCAATTTGAGTTCATTCGCAGCCCATATTTAGTTGCATGCGGAAGAGAGGCAGTTAGCAGTGGCAAGTAGACGGCATGGACTCGGGTAAGATCGGGCCTGATTAGTGTGTAGAGATTGGAGACTGTACTGAGAGCTTGTGAGAAT
Organism: Pinus albicaulis; assembly: GCA_034641835.2. Classification (NCBI taxonomy): domain Eukaryota; kingdom Viridiplantae; phylum Streptophyta; class Pinopsida; order Pinales; family Pinaceae; genus Pinus; species Pinus albicaulis. The sequence continues at coordinate 54,071 of JAXQQM020063237.1, read as the reverse complement.
ATTTGTATGAGGATTGTTACATGATATCTATGAAATATATTATACAGATAGTTGGGGGTTTTCAACTTTAATATTTCCCATAAATCACTGTGTTAATGTGTGTGAATTTTTATGGTTTTAATGTGTGCATGCATTTGATTTAATTTCCGCATATGATGATCAATGGTGGAATAGATTCCGTATTGTGCATGAAGTCAAATAGTGTATGATCAGGTGAATATTAGACATATAACATATCAGTTATATAATTTATACATGGTATCAGAGCGATAATTGATCATTGGAGCAATTGCAAAGCATTGAAGCGGTTGAGTTTTGTGCTGGTGGAATTCAAATTTGCAGTAGTGTTTTTTGGTGTCGAAGTTGAGATGTCTTTCAACAGATTGCGATTGGAGTATGCCCTTGAGGGAAGCTCAAATTATATTGCATGGAAGGATTGTGTGAGATGGAGGCAGTTCTGGAGTATAATGGGTTGAAGGAGTTCACATGCAGAAATTCGAAAACCTGCTTCTAACGATGCTACCGCACTTGACGCATGGCAAAAGAAGACAAAAAAATGTCGAAGGATTATGTTGGAAGGTGTGAAGGATCACATAGTGTCCAGCCTTCATGGTAAAGCTTCTCCATTCTTGATGTTGAAAGCTTTGACAGACTTGTTCCAAAGCAAGAGCGACCAGAGGAAGTTGGCGCTCAAGGATAAGCTCAGGAAAATAAAAATGAAGAAGGGCGAAAGTATACCCAAGTACCTCACAAAGTTTGTCCAGTGCAGGGATGAGCTGGGAAGTGTGGGGGTTACTGTAGATGAAGAGGAATTGGTGAGCTTGGCTCTCCTTGGGCTTCCGAAGAGTTGGCATTCCTATGAGGACTCTGTCAATGGTCGAGAGAAACTGCCATGATGGGAGCGACTTTGGTCGGATCTTGTGCAGAAGGAGATAAGGCGAAGTACCAGGGATGGATCTTCATCGAAGAATGAAGATGAAGAAAATTGCACTTTGGCTCCCAAAGCAAGGAAGGGGAAGAGCAAGAAGAATACTTCTCAATCCGGTGCGAAAGGAAAGAAGTAGGACATGTCCAAGGTGAAGTGCTTTCACTATCACCAACATGGACATTACGCCACTAATTGTCCACAAAAGAAGAAAAATAAGCAGGTTGCTGGATCTGCAGCTGGAGAGGCCTTAGCCTCGCAGTTTGAGCTGGATTTTTCGCTGATCCCATGCTTGGTCTCAAGTGTGATGGGATCAGTGTGGTTTCTTGACAGTGGTGCGTCTTTCCATATGACCAGAGACAAATATTTGTTTACTGATCTGGATGAGAAGGATCTTGGAGTGCACATCGAGATGGGCAATGATGGTAGATACAGTGCGACTGGTATCGAGACCATTTTCTTTGAGAGGGAGTCTGGCAAACCTTTCATCTTGAGGGATGTCATGCATGTTCCAGGATTGAAGAAGAATCTGATCTCTGTGGCGATGTTGGAAGACAAGGGATATGATGTTGTCTTTAGCGAGGGAAAGGCTTTCCTACGCAGTAAGGCAACTGGTGAAACCCGAAGGAGAGGGGTTCGAGTTAAGAACCTTTATCAGTTGCAGGTAGATGGCTGCGCAGTAATGGCAGGCAAGGTAGAAGGAGTGGTGAGCTAGGATGAGGGCGATCTATGGCACAGGAGATTGGGCCATATTCACCATGGTGCTTTGAAAATTTTGGCAAACAGATGACGTGCTTCCTAAAGGCCACACTTGCGTTAGGGGCCGCATCAAAGGCAAGGGTTGTACTTTGGGAAAATTTATGAAAGCCACTCATGAGGAAGGATAGTCACGCCACGACGATCCTCGAGAGAATCTGCGCGTATGTGGACCTTTCTCAGCAGCTTCGACAGCAAAGCATAAGTATTATGTGATATTTGTTGACGAATTTTCTCGTAAGTGTTGGATCTTCTTCATGCAGAAGAAGAGTGAGACATTCTCAAAGTTCTGTGAGTTCAAGGCACTGGTGGAGAAATATTTGGGGAAGCAGGTGAAGGCTCTTAGGAGCGATAATGGTGGTGAATTCATCTCTGGCGAATTCAAAGACTTTTGCAGCGCAGAAGGAATTCGAAGAGAGCTCATAGCGCCTCATAACCCACAACAGAATGGGGTCGCGGAGCGAAAGAACAGAATGATCGTGGGTGCTGCACGGGCGATGTTGCATGATCAGGGCCTTCCCATACACTTGTGGGCCGAAGCATGTAACACTGCGGTTTGGCGTGTGTTACACAAGAATTGCTCACCGTCCTTACCATTCCCCATCCCGCACAGCGGAGGACCCATTCCGTGACTCCGTGAACATTGTCATGCCTTGAAACCATCATCAATGCATCCCTCTGAACATGAGCTTTATTTGCCCTTGAGACATCTCCTTGCAAAAGTCATAAAAAACAGCCCTTTTAGCATTGGCGCGGGCGAGCAGTTCAGTACTCGCGCCAATGGGGAAATTAATGCAAAGAGGTCGCGCCACCTGGCGCTCTGTCATAGAGCCGTAGTCGCGCCACCCAATTTGGGAGTTGTTTTTTTAAATATGGATGGCGGGAGTTGAGTTCTAACAAATTCACAAACCATCACCTATCTTGAGTTGGGAGGTTGGCTGCGGGAGTTCTATGGAGGGAAGTAGTTTTGCCACCTCCCATGGAACCTTCCTTGTTGATAGGGCCAATCCCATAATAATAGGGATCCCAACTCCTCCTTCCCCATCTATAAAAGCTTGCTCAGATCAATGGCAAGCTAGTCTTGAAGTGCCTAAGCTCCGAATCTCCATATTCCCAAGAGCCTTTGTGTTGTAAAGCACCCTCTCTTTCCCTTAAGGCTGACTCAAGTAAGGAGACCATTGTCACGAGACTCTGGAGAGGTTTTCCCTTTCCTTGGCAAGCTTTTCGAGACGTGGACGACTGGAAACCCGTCCGAAGGAGATCGCGACGTCAGAACTTGGTTGTAATCTTTCTTCGCTGGTTATTTAATAGATGATTATGATTATGGTTCCACTCCGTTTTCCATCATGTTAATGCGAGTAATGTCCTTTTCGACTGACATTTAGTTACGTATGCTGGTTTCTATGCTTGTATCTGTTCGTTTCTTCTGTGTGCAGGTGTTCATCCGCGGAGATCGTGGAGGGATTGTGATCTGCCGAGGCTGAGGAACGGGGACGCTTCTTCTTCAGATCCTAGCGTTGGAATCCAGGTAGGCTTCTATCTCCAGCCTTTTCATTCGTAATTAGAAACCTGCGTCATGACATTGTTTGTTTGTTGCTAGACCCCTGCTGGGCTAGTAGGGATCGCCTCTGTCCGCAGAGGGGATTTACCTCCTCAACAATGTGCAAAACCGCTCGTCCTCATAGAGTACTCGGCATGAGTACACCCGAGGAGGCGTTTTCTCGGTGGCAGTCTTGATATTTCTCATTTGAAGATTTTTCGTCCCCCAGTTACATTCATGTGAAGAAGCATGCCAGGAAGATGCTGGATTCGACCACATAGGTTGGGATATTTGTGGGGTACACAGAAACACCCCACAACTATTGTGTGTATTTTCCAGACAGTCAGAAGACTGTTGTGCGACGGGATATCAAATTTCATGAGGAGAAAGCCATGAAGTGTTCGCTTGAGAGGGAGCCACACTTGCATGCAGATGAGGAGCTATTAGTTCCTAAGGATGAGCCTCGGGATGTGGATCATCCATAAGAGGAGGTTCATGGAGTGGAAGAAACCACTCATGCAGCGCCAACCATCAGAGGGCGGAAGCGCACTACAGAAGTTGAGTGATTGAATCTTGATGCAGAGAATATTGTAGGAGCACCTAAATCACAGCGCAGACAGAGATAGTCACCTGACCGATATAATGGATACATGGCTCTGATGAGCAAGTGTATCGTGACAGAACCATCCTCTTTCAAGGAAGCTGTGGAGGACCCTGCATGGGTAGATGCCATGGTGGAAGAGTATGATTCGATTGTCAGAAACAGTGCATGGGAGATTGTCCCAAGGCCGGAAGGGAAATCAGTGGTAGGTTCGAGATGGATCTACAAAGTGAAGCAAGCTGCTGACGGGAGCGTCGAGAAGTACTAGGAAATATTTGTTGCCCGAGGCTTCTCACAGATTGAGGGGATCGACTATGAGGAAACCTTTGCACCTGTCGCAAGGTATTCTTCCATACGGAGCATCCTAGCTCTCTCAGCACAGATGGGGTGGCACATTCATCAGATGGATGTGAAGACTGTGTTCCTCAACGGAGTCATTGAGGAGGAGGTGTACATAGAGTAGCCCAAAGGTTTCAAGATCTTCAGCAGTGAGTCGCATGTGTGCAGGCTCAAAAGAGCGTTGTATGGGTTGAAACAAGCACCTCGTGCTTGGTACACACAGATAGACAATTATTTCACCGGACTTGGTTTTACCAAGAGTGAGGCGGATCCCAACCTGTACCAGATAGTGGTTGAGGGTAAGTTGTTGATCATTGTACTTTATGTAGATTATTTGATACTGACCGGTGATGAACAGTTGATACTCTCATGCAAGGCTAATCTTGCAAAAGAGTTTGAGATGAAGGACTTGGGCCTCCTTCATTATTTCCTGGGATTGGAAATTTGGCAGCACAGTGATGGACTGTTTGTGTCTCAAGGCAAGTATGCCCGGGAGATACTGGAGAAGTTCAACATGTATACGTGCTCATCGACACTCCTCTTCTGGTGGTTGGAGGAAGGAGGATGCTACTTCGGCGGAGGTAGTGGATGCCACTGTTTATCGACAGTTGGTGGGGTCGCTTATGTATCTGGTCAATACACAACCCGATATATGCTATGCAGTTAACCAGCTTTCACAAGTTATGGTTAAGCCTACCAAGCTCTTTTGGAAGGCGGGGAAGCATGTATTGAGATATCTCAGAGGCACATCGAGATATGGATTATGGTACAGACAGTCGAATGAGGTGAAGCCGCATGGCTTCACTGATGTGCGCATTGGCCAGGGAGCCCAACGGACCGAAAGAGCACATCCGGAGGGATCTTCAGTATCGGTTCGACAACATTTTCTTGGTACAGCAGGAAGCAGAGATCCGTGGCACTCAGTTCAGCAGAGGCTGAGTATATGGCAGCAAGCTTGGCTGCATGCGAGGCCATATGGATGAGGAAGATCCTGGTCGGGTTGTTCGGGTCACACTTGGAGCCTACTGTGATTTATTGTGATAACCAGAGTTGCATTAAACTCTTGACTAATCCAGTATTTCATGATAGATCCAAACACATCGACATCAGGTACCATCATATCAGAGATTGTGTGCAGCGGAGAATCATGTTACTTTCATATATTCCCACGGAGGATCAGGATGCTGATATCTTGACGAAGGCACTCACCAAGAGAAAATTTGAATACCACAGAGGCAGGATAGGGGTTGCAGATAATCCATATCTTGTTGAGAGGGAGTGTTGAAAATGCAACAAGATGATGGAGCTTAGTGAAAAGAAGTCGCCTTCACTAAGTGGGCCCGCAGCCTATTTTTGGCGCAAAGTCTATTTTTAGACTATGTCGATCATATTCTATGAGTCACAGGATGCTATTTGTGGATGGTTGGTCAAGTCGGAAAAAATAGATGGACTTCTATTTTTAGACATATTGGGCGGAATCTATTTTTAGATTGTCAGCCTAAAAATAGATATGTCGAATATTATTAGCTCTTAATAATATTTGGACTATAAACATTATCTTATTCTCTTGGAGCACTTCAGTTAAGTGCACAGATGTGGCACAGGAGTTGACAGAAGGAATTACGCTATTCCTGAGGGTTAAGTGGAGCTATTGCATGGAGACTTCAGTTAGAAATCATGTGACAGAGTTTGGTGGAGTTATTGAGGTAGTTGGTGGAGTTGTGTTCAGTTTAACTCAGTTAGACACAGTTGACCTAGTTGTATCTAGTCTAACTGATTGATACACTGGTGAGAGTGGTGTGAATTAATTATTAATTAATTCACTAAATATTAAATCATTAATCAACTGAAGAATACATCAGTTAACTACAGTGCATGAACAGTTTCAGTGGAGAACAATGGAGAGGTAGGTGAAAGAGCAGATTGACTATCAGTTGTGACTATAATGTTGCATGATTTGCAACACACAGTGATTGGAGATGCTAATGAGGATTGCGTGAGCAAGGCTGGACCAATTCAAGTTCATTCAGAGCCCATATTTAGCAGGGATTGCGCAGTAGAGGCAGGCTAGTAGGTGGCAGAGATCGATGCATGGATTTGCAAGATCTAGCTTGATTAGTGTGTAGCGATTTGATTGTACTGAGAGCTTGTGAGAAGCTTTGTATGAGGATTATTACATGATCTCTATGACATATATTATATATAGATAGTTGGGGTTTTTAGCTTCAGGCTTTCCCGTAAATCACTGTGTTAATTTGTGTGAATTTTTATGGTTTTAATGTGTGCATGCAATTGATTTAATTTCCACATATGATGATCAATGGTGGAATAGATTCTGTATTGTGCATGAAGTCAAATAGTGTATGATCAGGAGAATCTTAGACATATAAAATATCAGTTATATAATTTCTACAGGCGGTTACAACTTTCCCATCCTTCAGTACCATACCAAGTACGATCTTCATTTGCCAGTGTAGTGCAATTGAATTGAGGTATTGTTTCCTTCATCCCTTGGTATGACCAGGTTTAGGAACCCACCAGGATAAATTTTCTAATATCTCAAAGTTAGAATAAGACTGCTTATCAACACCCACCATGGTTTCCAGATTCTAAATTTCTCATCGAGCCTTAGGAGGAATAACGTTGAAGTATGCCTCAAATAACTCCTGTGTGAATGAATAGGCCTTGAGTTGACCCTAGAAACTGTTACGGGAAAAACTACCCTGAGATATGGGTTGAGGGACCTAACAGAGCAGAAGCCATATCATCACAAGAAACACTCAAATTACAAGTCCTAATGCTTGAACTAGAAAACTGAGGATAGACGACCTTACCCCTGTGTCCTACGTCTGAGATCGATCCCACAGGGTGAAAACCCCCAGCTACTCCTCGTGCTTCGAGACCTGAAAATCAATCAAGACAAAGCACATAGAATAGTTGCACAACATATATATCCTATATGTCAGCATGTTAGATCATATCATAAAAATAACATGAAATAAACCATTACAAGATCATTTAACATGTATAGGAGACATATAACACAAAGACATGAGGAATGTGACATAGCTTCTTTATTGATAATATGTAAAGAGAAAGTGGAGAAATCACCTGAGATCTGCCACGACTCCAAGAAAAACCGACCTCCGGATCCATCCAACCTAGCCTCACAAAGCTTCTTCCATAAAGGGTGTACAAAGGATGTCACATAAAGAGGGGGTGAACATCATAAGGAAACAAGGGTTTCCTGAATCTGGGAAGTGCAGGAGGCACAGGGAAATATCAGAATTGATCATGGCTATAACAGGCTATAATATCAATATAATTCTCTCTCCTCCTCTAGGCTTTTCCCTTGAGGTGTATTTATACTTCCTCAAATCAGTTTTTTAGTTGGGAAAGAGTTTGGCCATGGTCTGGTATAAGTAGGCCACAGGTAAAACCCATAAACCCCGCCCAATTAATACGGAGTTTATTATTTTTTAATATTTTAATTTGTATACGCGGGTCAAATATAAATGGATCTGCGTCTGCAGGCAGAAAAGTCTGGGCAGAGTCGCGTATGGAGTTCAAAATACTATTTTTTAAGAAGTTTGACCAAGTATGAATGGAAGGGATGCCCAAGGCCAATGCATAGGTCACCAAGTATATAGAGGTGATAAATGATGCTATAACAAGAACTGATGTCGTCGCTACCCCTCTTATTGTGCATACACTACCTGGAAGGCATGACACATAGGGGAGGTCCTTTCTTCAAATTCCCATGCGTAAGCCCACAACCAGGGGTTTGGGTTGTGCACAAGCTTGGAGCATAAGCACTAATAATACATTGAATAATAGTAAACCAATTACCGACACCAGACATTTGACACCAACTCAGGCTAAGGAGTGAACCATACTTATCAGGCTCACAAGGATAATAGTCTCCACTACCCTTGAAGCCTACAAATCTTTAAACATTAATAAAAATCCACAAACATAACCAGAAAAGAGACATGCCACATTAATATCCACCCTTTTAAAACCAAGTAAATAGAGTTTCAAACACCGATAGGAAATAACTAAACATAACTTTCAAAAACCACCAACTAGATAATAATGTGAGACTCACTCACCATGGATGACCATAGTTGAGACCAAATTTTTTCATAACAAACCTAGAGCCTGAAAAACCATTAATAATTGATAGACTGACCAAACTAGGAATCACATTACCAAGTAAAATGTCAGGAAAAATGAGAATACCAAATAAATCAAGACATGAGCAGATGGACATGAAGTGATTGATAGAGATGACGAATGGTGAGCCCTGGTATTGCACCAAGAGTGCTGCAACTCCCAGGGGATGCCCTACTTTACTTTATCAACCCGGGGTTCGTAGAAACTTTGAGGGGACAGTGCTATATACACAAAAGATGCATTATGTTCATGTAATCCTCTTCTGCTTTACGAAAGGATGCTATTTCTTAAAATTTGAGAACAACTGGAAAGTAAATTGCTGGGAGGAAATGACAGAAAGGAAACTAAAATAAGTTTTTGAAAGGAAATGACAAGAATGAAACTAATTTAATTCACAGAAAGAAAATAACAGAAAGGAATATAATTCTAAACCACACTTGACTTGGCCAAACGGCTAAATGCACTCTACTTATCCTATGATCTATCTACCATGCTCCTAGTCATGCAACTAAGCTATCAGTGCCTTAATTTTAATTAAAAAGAGTTAATTTGCATCTTAGAGGGAAGAAAAGGGCTAAAAGAGGCTAATGGGGGGTTTAACACATGAAACGAGGTTTGGAAGTGGAAAGAGGGGGTTAAACCCTTATGAAACTTTATTATAGTGCGAGAAATGGCTTTGGAGTGGAAATAATTCAAAAGTGTAATGGCGAAGTCCGATGGAGGACAAAGGTTGTGATTTGCGATGTCGCAATCGCAATATCGAAAGTTTAAAGGGATAATGGTAAAGGTTAACAGAACGAACAAAAATGTGTGAAGTGCGATTTGCAATGCGTGACATGGCGGAGTGCGATGGAGGATGAAAGTTGCGATATGCGATGTCGTAATCGAAATATCACAATTTTAAAGGGATAGTGGTAAGGATTAAAAAGAACGACCTAAAATGTGCGAAGTGTGATTTGCGATGCGGTAAAAGTTGCGGGTTGTGATATGCGGTGTGGTAAGTTCAGCGAAGTGTGAAATGCGATGAGTGACATGGAGGAGTTATCGCATCGGCGGAATAAGCGGTAAGTGTTACGTGAAAAGGTAAAAGGTGCGATTTGCGATTTCGCAATATCGCAATCGCAAGAACAAGCGGTAAGTGTTTAAAGGTAAAAGCTAAAATGCGATTTGCAAAGTGCGATGTATGGTGGCGGGGGACTCGAGGAGCAAAGGCGGAGGTCGAGTTTCCGATGGTTTTGAATGGTTTTTCACGTATTTTGCATAAAAAGGGTAAGGCAGCTGTGAAAGGAGAAAATCAAAAGAATAAGGCTTGAAGGGCTTAAGTGCATTAGGAAAAAGGGTAAATACAAAGTTAAGGTGAGAAGGAAAGGGGGGGAATGGAGGCGTAAGAGCAGTGCTCATAAGTGAAACACACCTACGGATTCATGCACGGGAAACAGACAGAAATTCTTGATAAAACAGGGAAAGAGAGGCTCGGACTTGGTAATGCAATTTCTTCCTGAAACTCAAACAAAAAGCAGTTTTGGCCTGTGGGAAGGTCTACCCTGCTCGAACTCTACTAACAGAGATGAGAGGGGGAGGCTTGACCACAACTTTTGGATTTTTTCTTTTATTTTACTATGCATAAGCAAATAAAAAAACTACATCATCACAAAAACTAAACAGCAATGAAACTATCAGAAACAGATCTAACTTAAATGGCAAAAGAAAAACTAGCTAAATGACAGAAAGGAAAAGAATGGAAATAACAAAGAAGCTGAGGTACATGGGTTGGGCCCTAACCCATGAGCCCAACTCTCTGGAACTAGATCAATAAAATGGCATCTCTCTACTCATTTCATAAAAAGAACAGTCTGCTACATCCATCAAAGTTTTAACAGAGCCTCATGGATTTACAGCAAAAATTTGAATCCAATGGAATGGAATGGAAGTGGAGTGGAATGGAAGTTCCCTAATTAGCTCTTGATCAACTCTATTTATCCTAAAGGGCGGCTACCAATAGCTCCTTAAAACATAGTGATTGAGTCCACTTTGACTCCAAGTAAACCATCAATTGAGTGCACTTCGTCTTCAGTTTGCTTGGTTGCCTTTGATAGTTAAGGAGGGTGGACAACCCCCTTGAATCTCTCCAAGATTTTTCCATAATTTTTTGACATTGTGCTCTTTTATTCTCTAATCTTGATCTTCCAGTGGTAGGGATCAAGTCCCTAAATCATCTCCTTGTCCAAATCTACATAATCTTCCCAACATTCTCGCAGTATTCAACAAAAATAACCAATATTAGGCACAAATATGCAATTACCTTTAACCTTCCTAAGAAAATATTAAAGCATAAGAAAACATTATTAAGGGCAGAAGGAGAGATTTAATATATCCTTTTATGTGCATAAGAGAGGTAGATGGGCCCAAGAAAGGTTATATGGGCCTTAATTTATGACTAATTTAGAGGCTCATCATCACCCCCCTACTAAAATTGTTGCTCATCCTCTGAGCAACCTATTCATCCTCCCTGCCTTATGGTCTTTCCTGCATGTTGGCTTATTTCAATTTCTGTTTTATTGGCCCATGCGCTGTTCTTTTGCTAATCTTATTGCTGCAATTCTTCTTGTAGGTGCTTCATGGAGGTCCTCAGATGCCTTAAATAAATCTGTTTTGCATGCCAAGAGGTGGTGGATCCACCTTTTATTTGATTTTTTTTTCTCTCTTTTCTTTTTTTTTTGTTTCTTTTTTATTTTTATTGCATGCAAAGTAAACTCACAGGTTTTTTTATTTTATTTTTTTTGGTGAATTGAGTTCACCCTTGGTTACCCCTTGGCACTCCTTGTCCTCTATTACAACGAGCTGCTTACAGCCCACTTTCTCAAGACCTTTTTACTTTTGTCTTGTTCCTTTTCTTGGTGGAAAAAGTGAGGCTAGTTGATAAATAAGGTCGAAGTTGCTCTGCTACTGATTTTGGCTATATAAAAAAATTTTCCTTCTCACACTTTTTAATGTTTTATTAAGCTAAAATATATTCGAAGAAAGTGTTAGATGATTGCATACCTGAGCCTTACCATTGATTTTTTTTTGCATGTGATATTGAAGTTGTTGTTGATATGGCTATTGAAGCTATCTTTGGTGGTTCTGGAGTTGCATTCGATAATCTGCTCGAGGTCCTTTTGGGACTTCTGAGCATAGGAGGAGGAAGTCCAAGTTTGACTAACTTTGACTAAAGTGTTGACCAAATTTTCTTTTTGTTCCAACTTGTTGTTTTCTGATTGCAAATGTTGGAGAGCACCTGCATTCATTAGAGAGAGATACATGGAGAAATGCATAAATTTTTTTGTTTTGTTTTTTGTTTTGTTTTTTTTTCTAAGGCCCACTAGATGCCTCCATGAGGTTTTCAACTAGAAGGTCTACCTAGGCACCTCAAAGGAGGTTTTCACCTAGGATATTTTATGTATTTATTTATTTTCAACCCAATGACTGCCACATGGAGGTTTTCAATCAGTGAGCCAATATCATACACCTCAAAGAGGTTTTCATATGAGATTTTATTCTTTCCCTTTTTTCTTTTTCTTTTTTTTTTCACTTTCCTACTCTACTTGAAAAAAACAAAGCCTTTTTCAAGTATAGGAATACTTCCAATGGAGCCATGTACATATCAAGATGTCAGATAAAATCAGGTGCACACTTGGAATACATGCTCTAACTGTTGAGATTCAACAAGATGATGAGCTTAGTGAAAAGAGTCGCCTTCACTAAGTGAGCCCGCAGGCTATTTTTGGTGCAAGTCTATTTTTAGACTATGTCTATTTTTAGACATGATGATCATATTTTAGAATTTGCAAGATGTTATTTGTGGATGGTTGATCAAGTTGGAAAAATAGATGAAATTATATTTTTAGAATATTGGGCGAAGTCTGTTTATAGATCGTCTATCTAAAAATAGATGCATGTCGATTATTATTAGCTCTTAATAATAATCAGACTCTAAACAACAAATTATTCTCTTGGAGCACTTTGTTTCAGTGCACAGATGTGGCACATCAGTGGATTGAGGGAATTACGCAATTCCCAAGGGTTTACCGGAGCTAATGCGTGGGGGACTCAGTTAGAACTCAAGTGGCAGAGTTATGACACAATTGGAAGAAGTATTTATGGAGTTTTATTTAGTTTAACTCAATTAGACTCAGTCGAGCTAGTTGTATCTAGTCTAACTAAATGATACACTAGTGAGAGTGGAGTGAATTAATTAGTTAATTAATTCACAAATAATAACTCATTAATCAACCGAACAATACAAAGAAGTAACTACAAGCAGATGGCGCTTCCACTAGAGACCCAGTTGGAGAGATAGGTGAGCAAGATTTCCGATCTCGTTGTGACTATAGTGATGCATTGATTGCATCACACACACATTGGAGTTTCCAATGAGGATTGCGCAGTCAAGGCAAGGGTAATTCGAATTCATTCTGAGCTATTCTTCAGTAGGGATTGTGCAGTGGAGGCAGGCTAGCAGGGAGCAGAGATCGGTGAATGGATTTGCAAGATTGTTCCTGATTAGTGTATGATGATTGTACTATACTGTGAGCTTGATAAGCTTTGTATGAGGATTTCCATATGATTCGATGATACATAATATATAGTTTGGGTTTTCAGCTTCATGCTTTTCCGGTTAAAACAACTATGTTATGTGCGATTGTTTTTATTTATGCTTTACATGTGTGTGCAATTAATTTTCCGCAAAAGATTAACAGTGGAATGATTCAGTGTCTTGCAAGAAGTTAAATATTGTGAGATCAGGTGAATCAAGGACATATGCATGCTTAGTGCATATAATTTCTACATGGTATCAGAGGGTTGTTAATTCTTGAAGATTGCAATTGTGAAGTATTGGTGAGTTTGTGCTGGTGGACAATTCGAATTTGCTATAGAAGATTCTTTGTGCAGAAGTTGAGTATATATTGAAATGGCTTTCAATGGGTTGCGATTGGAGTATGCCCTTGATGGGAGCTAAAATTACATAGCCTGGAAGGACAGGATGGAGGCAGTGCTGGAGGATAATGGACTGAAGGAGTTCATCGATAGCGATGTTCCTAAGCCGGGATCTAGCGATGTTGCATTACTTGACGCATGGAAAAAGAAGACAACAAAGACGAGAAGAATTCTTTTGGAAGGTGTGAAGGACCATATTATGTCTAGCCTTCACGGGAAAGCCACTCCATTCTTAATGTGAAAGGCTTTCACCAGAAGAAGTTGGCGCTTAAAGACAAGCTCAGAAAAATAAAAATGGAGAAGGGCGACAGTATTCCAAAATACCTCACGAAGTTTATCCACTGCAAGGATGAACTGGGAAGTGTGGGGGTCACTGTTGATGATGAAGACTTGGTGAGCTTGGCTCTCCTTGGGCTTCTGAAGAGTTGGCATAGCTACGAAGACTCTGTCAATGGACGGGAGAAACTGCCGGGATGGGAGCGACTTTGGTCGGATCTTGTGCAGGAGGAGATAAGGCGAGGTATCAGGGATGGATCTTCATCGAAGAATTAAGATGAAGAGAATTTCACTTTGGTTTCCAAAGCAAGGAAAGGGAAGGGGAAGAAACATCCTTCAAAATCCGATGCTAAAGGCAAGAAGCAGGATTTGTCCAAAGTGAAGTGTTTTCACTGTCACGAACATGGGCATTTCGCCACTAACTGTCCACAGAAGAAGAAGAACAAGAAGGTTGTTGATCTTCACTGGAGAGGCCTTAGCCTCGCAATTTGAACTTGACTTCTCTTTGATTTTAAGTGCTTGGTTTCAAGCCGTATGGGATCGGCGGGCATTCGATAGTGGTGCGTCTTTCCATATGGACGGAGACAAAGATTTGCTTAGTGACTTGGAGGAGGACCTCAGTGCACATGTAGATGGGCGATGATGGCTCAGATAGTGCGAACGGAATTGGGACCATTACCTTTGAGAGGGAGTCTCGATAATCCATTATTGTTGAAGAATTTTATGCATGTTCCAGGTCTAAAGAAGAACTTGGTCTCGGTCGCAATGCTAGAAGATAAAGGTTATGATGTTGTTTTCAGTGAGGGGAAAGCCTTCCTTCGCCATAAAACAACGGGTCAAACCAAGAAGATAGGGGTTCAAATTAAGAATCTCTACAAGCTAGAGGTAGATAGTTGCGCTGCAATGGTGGGCAAAGCAGAAGAAGTGGTGAGCTAGGATGAGGGCAAATTATGGCACAGGAGATTGGGCCATCTTCACCATGGTGCTTTGAATATTTTGCAGCATATTTCTACTGGACTTCCCAAGGGTACTCTTGCATAGTTATATCAGTGCAAAGGATGTACTATGGGTAAGTTTGTGAAGACCACTTTTCATGAGAAGGAGAACCGTGCTTCGGTGATCCTAGAGAGAATTCGCACAGACATGTGTGGACCTTTCTTAGTTGCTTCAATAGAAAAACATAGGTATTATGTTATATTTGTTGATGACTATTCTCGTAGATGCTGGATCTTCTTCATGCAGAAGAAGAGTGAAACGTTCTCAAAGTTCTGTGAGTTCAAGGCATTGGTGGAGAAGGAGTCGGGGAAGCAAGTGAAAGCTCTACGGAGCGATAATGGTGGTGAATACAACTCGGACGAATTCAAAGGCTTCTGTAGCAAAGAAGGAATTTGAAGAGAACTCATAGCGCCTCATAACCCACAACAGAATGGGGTCCTGGAGAGGAAGAACAGAACGATCGTGGGTGTTGCACGAGTGATACTGCATGACCAGGGCCTATCGATGCACTTGTGGGCGGAAGCATGCAACAATGCGGTTTATGTCCAAAACCATTGTCCTCAGAGTACTTGGCATGAGTACACCAGAAGAAGCTTTTACTGGTAAGAAGCCTGATATTTCTCATTTGAAGATTTTTGGCTCACCTGTTTACATTCATGTGACAAAGGACGCCGGGAAGAAGCTGGAGCCGACTGCAGAAGTTGGGATATTTGTGGGGTACACAGAAACAACCCATAATTATCATGTGTATTTGCCAGAAATTTGGATGACTGTTGTGCGACAGGATATAAAATTCAATGAGGTGAAAGCCATGAAGTTGTCGCTTGAGAGGGAGATACACTTGCATGCGGAAGAGGAACTTCTTGTTCCCAAAGATGAGCCTCTAGATGTGGATCAGCCACAGGAGGAGATTCATGGAGTGGAGGAGTCCACTCATGTAGAACCAAACATCAGACAAGGAAGAAAGCGTACCGCAGAAGCTGAGAGACTGAAGCTTGATGCGGCACAGAATGTAGGAGTCCCTACATCACAGCGCAGACAGAGATAGTCACCTGACAGATTTACTGGATACATGGCTCTTATGATGAAGTGTATCGTGACAGAGCCATCTTCTTTAGAAGAAGCAGTGTAGGAGCCCACATGGGTAGATGCCATGGTGGAGGAGTATGACTCCATTGTCAGAAACAATGCTTGGGAGATTATTCCAATGCCGGTGGGAAAATAAGTTGTAGGATCAACATAGATCTACAAGGTAAAGCAAGTTGCTGATGGGAGTGTCGAGAAGTATAAGGCAAGATTTTTTGCCCAGGGCTTCTCACAGATTGAGGGGATTGACTATGAAGAAAACTTTACACCTGTCGCACAGTATTCTTCCATATGGACCATCCTTGCTCTCTCAGCACAGATGGGTTGGCACATTCATCATATGGATGTGAGGACTGCGTTCCTTAATGGGATCATTGAGGAAGAGGTGTACATTGAGCAGCCTGAAGGATTTGAGATCTTTAGCAGTGAGTCGCATGTGTGCAGGCCCAAAAGAGCGTTGTATGGGCTGAAACAAGCACCATGTGCTTGGTACACTCGAATCGACAGCTATTTCACTGGACTTAGCTTCACCAAGAGTGAGGCGGATGCAAACCTGTACCAGATTGTGGTGGAGGGTAAGCTTTTAATCATTGTACTTTATGTTGATGATTTAATAACGGTGATGAGCATTTGGATACAGTCATGCAAGGCAGATCTTGCAAAGGAGTTTGAGATGAAGGATTTGGGCCTCCTTCATTATTTCCTTGGATTGGAAATATGGCAGCGAGAAGGTGAACTATTTTTGTCTCAAGACAAGTATGCCCGGGAGATACTGGAGAAGTTTCACATGCAAGGCTGCAATCCTATCGACACTCCTCTTCCAAAAAATTGGAAGAAAGAGGATGCTACATTGAAAGAGGTAGTGGATGCCACTGTTTATCGACAGCTGGTGGGTTCGCTCATGTATTTAGTCAATACAAGCCCAGACATATGCTATGCGGTGAACCAACTTTCAGAAGCGATGGTTAAGCCTACCAAGCTCTTTTGGAAGGCAGGCAAGCATGTCCTGAGATATCTCAGGGGCATATCTGAGTATGGTTTATGGTACAGACATACGGATGAGGTGAAGTTGCATGGCTTCACGGATGCAGATTGGGTAGGAAGCCCAACAGACAGAAAGAGCACATCAGGAGGGATTTTCAGTATCGGATCTATGGCAGTTTCATGGTACAGCAGGAAACAAATATCCATGGCACTCAGTTTAGCGGAAGCAGAATACATGGCAGCAAGCCAAGCTGCATGTGAGGCTATTTGGATGAGGAAGATTCTGGTTGGTCTGTTCGGTTCATATTTAGATCCCACAGTGATACATTGTGATAATCAGAGTTTCATTAAACTCTCGGTTAATCCTGTGTTTCATGATATATCTAAACATATTGATACCCGGTATCATCATATCAGAGATTTTGTGCAGCGGAAGATCATGTTGCTTCAGTACATTCCTACGAAGGATCAGGATGCAGATATTTTGACGAAGGTGCTCACCAGGAGAAAATTCGAATACCATAGAGGCAGGATCGGGCTGAAGGATAATCCCTATCTTGTTGAGGGGGAATGTTGAGATTCAACAAGATGATGAGCTTAGTGAAAAGAGTTGCCTTCACTAAGTGGGCCCACAAGATATTTTTGGTGCAAGTCTATTTTTAGACTACGTCTATTTTTAGATATGATGATCAAATTTCGTGTTTTGGATTAGAGAATGATGATTGTACTATACCGAGAGCTTGATAAGCTTTGTATGAGGATTGTCATATGATTCCATGATAAATAATATATAGTCAGTTTTCGCTCAAAGTTTTCTACTTTTAAATCAGAAACAGTGCGATTTCGCATATTTATGCTTTACATTTGTGTGCAATTAATTTTCCGCAAAATATTAATAACGGAATGATTCAAAAGATCTTGCAAGAAGTTAAATATTGTGAGATCAAGTGAATCAAGGACATATGCATGCTTAGTGCATATAATTTCTACACCGACATGTACCTGAATATGAGAGATGAATTTCTTTGATTGGGATTGTATCAAGTGTTGTTGGAGAAGAGTGTGTTGCTGCAGCTTAATGACTGTTTGGAACCATATGTCAATATAGTTGTGATGCCACTAGTTCACTTGCTAAGTTGGATCACCTTGGATGTCCTCTTCTATTATGACATTCAAATCTTCCTCTTTTTGATGATTTCTCTCTTGAACACATGGAGGAAATGTTGGTAAACATGAGGGAAACTTCTCAACATCTGATTCCGGTATCTTCTCTTCATCAAGTGCAGCCCTTGATTCTTTGATCTCCTCATTCATATCTTCTTCTTCTTTATGTTGTCCTTCAATGACATTAAGAAAATATCTTCTTTGCAATACCTTTCTTGAACTAATATGCAGACCATTTAGATCAAGAGGATATGTTTGGTAGTGTTGCACCTCAACATTGTAAGTGGGCTGATATACTTCATGGTGTGGGTTTTGAAATGGTGGTACAGGTAGTTGAGTGGGGGTGGATATATGAGATGGATGTGTTTGAGGTTGTGGTTGTGGTGGAGGTGGATGGTAGGGATAGCATGGAGTTGGGTATCAAGGATATGGAGGGAAATATTGAGGATATTGTGGATTTTCCGAATAAGGACCTTGCCAACCATGTTGCCAAGATTGGTTTTGGGGGTGAGCTGGCCAATGTTGCCAAGGGGAGAGTGTATCCCAATTAGTTTGAGATGGATGTGAATAATCTTGAAATTGTGAAGTGGATCCTTGCATCATATCAAGTTGACTAGGTTGCCAGTGTCGACGGGGCAAAATTGCATCGCCGACAACAAGGGGGGTCTCCCCGGTGAAAGGTCCCAATTAGACCTCACACCGTTGGGATAAGGATGACGAGATCCGCATGTGGGACCGGTCACGCCATAAGTGTTGTCACTCTTGGTTGTCAGATGAGAAGATGATGGAGCAGAGGCAAAGGTGAAATCACCAATCAGTGAAGAAAACTCAACCAAAATTGACAAACCATAAACAAAGATACAAGCAAGTCTAAGCAGCAAAATAAAAGGGGGGTACGCCATGAATGGGATCGGTGAGCCGAAAACCAGTTAAAAATACATGAAAGAAAACATGCCAGAATTTAACTGCAAAGTAGTTCACAATAGATCACCGACGTGGCAAGGAACAAATAAACACTGATTCAAGAGAAAACATACATGCAACCACCGTGAATTAGTTCATAATAAATTACATGCATGAAAGCATCCGCACAACATAGTGAAATATTAGATAGCTAGTATTATCACCACAAACAAGCATGTGAATCAGTTTCAAAAAAGATAATATATTATTAATGATGTTGCAGCGTCAAATACATGTTTACAACTCGTCAACCCCAAAGAGTGGAACAGGGGCTATTCATCTCAATGCATGATACCAAAACCCTAGCCTTGATACCTCTCTCTCTACTTGGTACCAAGAAATGAGTGCCTTTATCTCTCAAGAAAAAGTTCCTCTATCATACTCGCTTCAATTTCCGAGCTAAAAGTCCTTGGTATCTTTTCCCGAAGTTGTACATATAGGCTGAGATGACTCTTGAGTTGCCCTTGACTCTTAGTCTTCCTGACTGTTGGGCTGGCTTGCAACTTGGGCCATTTGCGACTTGTGACCTATGGTTCTATGCGACCTAAGGTCATCTATGACCTGTGACATGGGGTTACTTGTGACTTGCAACCTTGAGAAATCTGTGACCTACGACCTTGAGCAATCTACAACCTGTGACCTTGAGCAATCTGCGACCTGCAACTTGGAGTTTTGATCCCTCCTACATTCTTCTTTCGGTGATCTCTAGATTTCACAGAAAGATGCCTTTTCCTACATATCAGTCATGTGCACGTGACTGGGTGCCTTTGAGCTTGAAGTGAGGTTTTAGGGAATTTTGTAAGGATCCACCTTCCTCGCCGGAGAAAACCCAAGATTTTGCCATGCAAGTCACCGATTTCCACCTATAAACAAATAACACAGGTCACATTTACTTAAAATAAGGCTGATGTTGAAAAAACATGTAATTAGCCAAAATTGTTTTTAACAAATAGTAAATCTAGACCCCTATGTGGTCTTGTTTTTCACACTGAAATGTTGTGTGTGTAGCTCGTAAATGGTATCATTAGTCGAAATAATTCTCAGAATATCTTCGAAGAAAAACATTTATGCTTGTTATTTAAGTGATTTCTTCAGTTTATGACTGCCTCCTGCGTTACATGATTAACCTTTGATGGTCTCCGGGGCGTGCCAAAATCTGCCTGTACCTTTGAAGAATGTGATTCCCTTCTCTACCATCATATGTTTCCTTGTTTCTCATCAAGACTCTTTCTAGGAATTTATGGAGATTTGTGGCCAGTGTCAAGTTAAACCCAACACGGGAACCTCTACTTATCCCAAAAAATATCCATTCCTTTACATGGTTCTCCCCACCGTAATGCCTCTTTCCACTTTTATTTTCCTAAAAGGTGGCCATGAGAACAAATTCCATAACACCTTCAATGGGCTGGCCTCTTTACCCAAAAAATAATAAGGCATTATGCTGGGGGTCATGCTACATACTTTGCAATGTATTTGGTGCACTGTAGCCAAACGATCTTCCAAAAAAATTATTACAAACTAGAGGCAATCATCCAATGGCATCCAGCCACAAAGACACGTCCCAAAAATGAGGCTCAACATGTTCTCGTCATCGTCTATCTTCTTAGGGACGTGAATAATAAAACACCCATTCTTTAATAATTATTTTGCATGAGGTCACAACCCTAGCATGGAGGTCGCATGGTCGGAGAGTCGCGTCTGGTTATGGATCCTCTTGTGTGCGACCCCGCGACTTGGAGACTATGGAGTTCGTATGGTCGGAGAGTCGTGTCCGGTTATGGATCCTCTTGTGTGCGACCCTGTGACTTGGCGACTGTGGAGGTCGCATGGTCACAGTTCCCGATATGTTGCACCTTCTATACGTGCCTCAGACTTGCAACTCCGCGACTTGAAAGGGGTCACATAGTCGCGTTCGAGGTTGGGTCGCACATTACTTTCATTCTTGAAGATTGTGACCTTGCGACCTATGGAGATCTACGACTTGAAAGGGTCGCATAGTCGCATTTGAGGCTGGGTCGCACATTGCTTTCATGCTTGAGGATTACGACCCTGCGACCTATGGAGATCTGCGACTTGAAAGGGTCGCATAGTCGCACTTGAGGCTGGGTCGCACATTGCTTTCATGCTTGAATATTGCGACCCTGCGACCTATGGAGATCTGCGACTTGAAAGGGTCGCATAGTGGCACTTAAGGCTGGGTCGCACATTGCTTTCCTACTTGAAGATTACGACCCCGTGACCTGTGGAGATCTGCGACTTGAAAGGGTCGCATAGTTGAATTTGAGGTTGGGTCGCACATTGCTTTCATACTTGAAGATTGTGACCCTGCGACCTGCGGATATCTGCGACTTGATAAGAGGTCGCATAGTCAGATAGTCAGGGAGTCACATTGATCATTTCTCTGTGGTATTTGCGACTCAGCGACTGATCGCAATGAGCCAAAGGTTGCACTGCAAACTCGACTGAGTTTATTTTTGTGAGGCACTTTCCCTCCAGCCCAAGCTTCTGCTGGTAAAGGACATAGGCAGTTTTGGATTTGATTTCACGACCTTCGTCACTGCTCTGCCTCTGGAATTTGATGAGCCTATTGCATCCCTCAACCTTTATCACTGCTCTTCTTCCTGCGTTTGATGAACCGGTAGCTTTAGCCACTACCCGCACCTTCTGCACTAATAATCGACGAAGAAGGGCCTCCAGGTAAAATAGAACATGATGGTTGTATTTGCGAAGATGCATATGGTGTGGCTACAGCTAGTGGGCAAGTACTCCTAAAAGAGAAAACTTTATGATCCTTCTATGCAATAGCCAAGTAGTTGTGTTGCACTTTGGCTACAAGTTTTATTTTATTCATGAATACCCTTGTCTGTTGGGCAAACTTGGGGGATAGATTTCTTGTTACCATTTCTGTGCCCTTGGAAGTTATACCTTTGTATACAGCATCAAAACCTACCTCTCTGATTTTATTATCTCCATGAAGCCCCCCTTGTTGCTTCTGTCAATGTGTCCAAGTTAAAACTATTTGGGGGTTTAACAACGATCTCGATCCAGAGATGTCATCCCGGCTTCTCGAATCTCCAATGCGGTGGTGATATTATCGGGTATATCTTTCATGGGTTAAAGCTGCATGAAGTATTATAATATCAATTATTTCACAGTTACCCTTTTAGAGAATGATGTCCCCACAAAAATAATTTACATGGGACCATGAGCTTGGTAGATAGAATGCCTGAATGATCTGTGGTGAAAGTGCTTCTAATGGACATACTTAATACACAGAAAAGCTTCCATTCGAGTGTATGCATGATGATCCCCCCACACATGGCATGGCTGCATCAAAAGTATCTCGTCATGATGGTGAGAATATTTATGAGGGGCTAGGTCACAGGGGTGTCACTGACTACAGGCCGGGTCAAAACCCTAATGGCTAAGTGAGCAGAGGGGAACCCAAAATTTTGAATATACCCAAAATTTTGGGTGGTGTTGTAGCGGCTGCAACACTAGGGTATCCTTGGAGCTACATAACATAGCTTCTTTGTTGATTGCCTTGCTCCATTGTCTTCTTGGTAAACTTCTTTAAACCTGGGTAATGATTAACAACATTTAGTAGCATATGATTCTACATGGATAACAAAAATATCAGCATCTTCTTTTTGCTCATTTTTCAATCTTAAAATTTCTACTTGTTCACTTAGATTTCTAAGAATTGTTGTTTTAAATTTATCAAGAAAATTTCCAAGTTCATCTTGCCTTACCAATGTTGATGTTGATTTAATTACTCTTTCCCTTCCTCTTGATATGCGCTTGCATGTTTCACAAATTTCTTCAAATGAAAATTTGTATACATCTTCTCTACTCATGAGATTAAGGAGATCAATCCACTCATCCCTAATTGTTCTAAGTAAGAGGGTTTTTAGTGTGTCAAATCCTAGATGATGCAATTTTTCCCTCTTAACATTATACATGAACCTCTCTATTAGATCGTCAAGGCTCTCATATTCTTCTTGGTTCATTCTAAAAATTTCTTCTCTAAGATCACGATCTTTATATTTTTCCAGAAATATATTTTACATATCATTCCATGATCTTATTGAATTAGTACCTAGACTCATGAACCATTTAAGAGATCTATCCTTCAATGTTGCAGGAAACAATATCAATTTTTGAGTGTGTGATAAGTAGCCATAATACCTACGAAGTATCTCAAATTCAAAGAGAAATGTTTCCGGATCCTCTGTTCTCATACCATGGAAGTTGGGAAGGAAAGATGGAGGGATGTTTTTCATAGGTACAATGATGTCCATATCTTGAATGGGAAACCCAATAAGAACTTCTTCATTGTCATCATATCCATCCATCTCTTCTTCCTTCAAAAGTGTATGGCAATGTAGTTCTTACTGCACCACGTGGTCAAGTGGGGGGGGGGGTGGTATTGGAGAAGTATTTTTTTTTTTAAGATTTTGAGTATCCCTACTCCTATGAGGCATGAAAATCAGATTTTTTTTTTTTGTATTTTTTAATATTTCATAAACAACATGAAAAGGAAAGTAGAAAAGAATGCTAAAGCATAATCAAAGCATCTACTAGACACCTCCATGACAACGACGCCAAAAAGTGGTGATCCATGGTATTGCACCAAGAGTGCTGCAACTCCCAGGGGATGCCCTACTTTACTTTATCAACCTAGGGTTTGTACAAACTTTGAGGTGATAGTGATATATACACAGCAGATGCATTCTGTTCATGTCATCCTCTTCTGCTTTTCGAAAGGGTGCTATTTCTTAAACTATGAGAACAACTGGAAAGAAAATTGCTGGGAGGAAATGACAGAAAGGAAACTAAACTAAGTTGCTGAAAGGAAATGACAAGAATGAAACTAATTTAATTCGCACAAAGAAAATATCAAAAAGGAAGCTAATTCTAAACCACACTTGACTTGGCCAAACGTCTAAATGCACTCTACTTATCCTATCATCTATCTACCATGCTCCTAGTCATGCAACTAAGCTATCCTTGCCTTAATTTTAATTAAAAAGAGTTAATTTGCAGCTTAGAGGGAAGAAAAGAACTAAAAGAGTCTAATGGGGGGTTTAACACATGAAACGAGGTTTAGAAGTGGAAAGAGGTGGTTAAACCCTTATGAAACTTTATTATAGTGCAAGAAATGGCTTTGGAATGGAAATAATTCAAAAGTACGATGGCAGAGTGCGATGGAGGACACAAGTTGCGATGTGCGATGTCGCAGTCGCAATATTGCAAGTTTAAAGGGATAACGATAAAGGTTAACGAAAGGAACTAAAATGTGCGAAGTGCGATTTGCGATGTGTGACATGGCAGAGTGCAATGGAGGACGAAAGTTGCAATATGCGATGTCGCAATCGCAATATCACAAGTTTAAAGGGATAGCGATAAGGATTAACAAGAACGAACTAAAATGTGCAAAGTGCGATTTGCGATGCGTTAAAATTTGTGGGTTGCGATATGTGATGTGGTAAGTTCAACGAAGTGCGAATTGCGACGAGTGATGTGGCAGAGTTATCGCATCGACGGAATAAGCGGTAAGTGTTATGTGAAAAGGTAAACGGTGTGATTTTCAATTTCGCAATATCACAATCGCAAGAACAAGCGGTAAGTGTTTAAAGGTAAAAGCTAAAATGTAATTTGCGAAGTGCAATGTACGAAGGTGGGAGACTCGAGGAAAAAAGGAGGAGGTTGGGTTTCTGATGGTTTTGAATGGTTTTTCACGTGTTTTTCATAAAAAGGGTAAGGCAGTCGTGAACGGAGAAAAGCAAAGGAATAAGGCTTGAAGGGATTAAGTGCGTTAGGAAAAAGGGTAAGTAGAACGTTAAGGTGAGAAGGGAAAGAGGGAAATGGAGGCGTAAGAGAAGTGCTCATAATTGAAACACACCTGTGGATTCATGAACGGGAAACATACATAAATGCTTGATAAAACCGAGAAAGAGAGACTCGGACTTGGTAATGCAATTTATTCCCAAAACTCAAACAGAAAGCAATTTTGGCCTGTGGGAAGGTCTACCCTGCTCGAACTCTACTAACAGATATGATATGGGGAGGCTTGACCACAATTTTTGGAGTTTTTCCTCTATTTTAATATGTATAAGAAATTTAAAAACTACATCAGCACATAAACTAAACAGTAATGAAACTATCAGAAGCAGATCTAACTTAAATGACAAACGCAGAACTAGCTAAATGACAGAAAGGAAAAGAATGGAAATAGCAAAGAAGCTGAGGTACATGGGTTGTGCCCTAACCCACGAGCCCAACTCTCTGGAACTAGATTAATAAAATGGCATCTATCTACTCATTTCATAAAAATAACAGTCGGCTACATCCATCAAAGTTTTAACAGAGCCTCATGGCTTTACAACAAAACTTTGAATCCAATGGAATGGAATGGAAGTGTAGTGGAATGGAAGTCCCGTAATTATCTCTTGATCAAATTTATTTATCCTAAAGGGAAGCTACCAACAACTCCCTAAAACATAGTGATTGAGTCCACTTTGACTCCAAGTAAACCATCGATTGAGTGCACTTCGTCTTCAGTTTGCTTGGTTGCCTTTGATAGTTAAGGAGGGTGGACATCCCCCTTGAATCTCTCCAAGATTTCTCCATAATTTCCTGATATTGTGCTAATTTATTCTCCAATATTGATCTTCCAGTGGAAGGGAGCAAGTCCCTAAATCATCTCCTTCTCCAAATCTGCGTAATCTGCCAAATATTCTCACAATATTCTACAAAAATAACCAATATTAGGCACAAATATGCAATTACCTTTAAACCTTCCTAATAAAATATTAAAGCATAAGAAAACATTATTAAGGGCAGAAGGAGAGATTTAATATATCCTTTTATGTGCATAAGAGAGGTAGATGGGCCTAAGAAAGGTTAGATGGGCCTTAATTTATGTCTAATTTAGAGGCCCATCCACTTGTTGGTCTAGGTGGATATTGGTGGCCACCCAGCTATTCCACTTGGACCCCCACCATTGTTTCTGTGAGTGTCCTTAATTGTAGCACAATTTACAATTTTTGGAAGTTTTTCGGGTCCTGAACATCCCGAGTTTTTTTGAGTCCCTAAACGATGGTTTTTTTTGGAAAATGGGAAAACCTGTAGCTTTTTATAAGGGTTTGCAGTCAAAATATGTGTACCTTGGATATATATTTATAATGAGGTATCGTATGTGTCAAACAAAAATCTTACGCCAAAGTTACGACCTCAGAAATTTGATGTGCTAATTTACCCCAACGGGGCCCACAAAATTTTGGCGCTTCATCTCCTAGGGTCAGGTTTTTGGATGTTTATGATTTTCCATTGTTTCTCATTAATAAATAGGCCTTTGAGCCTCATTGTAACAAATTTCGAAAGGCATGTAGCTACAACATCTTTTCTCAGAGATAAGCTACCACCGCCTAAGCTAGATTATTTCCATTCTACATGTAATTTTTTTTCAAAACCTTGTTATTAATGAATTGAAGTTTTTTTTTTTCCTATATCTGTATCTCTATGTTTATGTTCATATATGTATTTCATTTCATTTCTTCATAAATAAGGATCACACACCGCTAATGATAGCTAACTTCTCTTGTAATTTCCCCTAGCCTCCACATATCTTCACCACTCTCAACTGCTTATTGAACCTTGAACCAAACTCTTTGCAATTGAAAGAGGAGTCAAACTCAAACACCAACAAAATGAAGGTCATCTCCACAACCCCACATAGGCTCAAGCCTCCCTCACTCGCCTTCAGGCTCATAGCTCTCCTCACCACCCTCTGTAGAGTTTTAATAACAACTTCTGCCATCACATGCACTTGCATACTTGGGGCAAGCCACACCTCCTAACCTTTAATGCCCATCATGGTGGTAGGGTGGTGGGCTTGCCCCTCGAGACCCCCCTCATCCACTGAACCCACCCCATCGGGGAATATATATATATGTGTGTGTGTGTGTGTTAAGTAAAGTAGTCTCACTATTCTACATTTTGGTCATTTTTTTGGGCATTTCTAGTCAATTTTATCTAAAATATAGCAAAGATTTGGTGGCATTGAAAATTTAAGTTGTGTGAAAATCTAGGTGCCAAAGGGGTTTTCCAAGGCATTAAATCCATTTATATATTAAAAAAATCAATTTAATAATTGGATCTAGTTATGCATTCAAAAATGCAATTTAAATAATAAAAAATTGCACATTGTCTGTGGTAAATGTGTGTGTACATATCTTAAAAAAATTTACCAAGCGTCTAGAAGGATCAAATCTCTTAATGTGTAAACCTTTTTTTTTTTTTAATTTGCACTCTAAAAGAGGTTTGCACCTCGAAATATTTGACCTTAGATTTGTGGTTAAGATGGATCTATATTGATTATATTTTTTTCCAAAGGAAAAATAAAACTTATATTAAGAAAATAAAAAGTTACATATGTAGATGCATTTAATAATTCCTCAATACTGTGGATCCACAATGATGCAAATAAAAAACACACAACAATATTGAGAAAGTGTAGGAACCGAGAAAGTGTAGGAACCACTTGCTCAGATATTAAAAAAAAAAACACACACACACATAAAGTCTCCAAAACCTTAGTTGGGCCTCTCCAATATCAGAGAAAACAACCCATTTAAACAAAGTATAACAATCATAAAATAACCATTTACATCATACACACAAAAATGTTTGATGTTCCATAACTGTAAAAAAGAAACTATCTCATAGCTGAGAAAAAACCCAAAAAATGTGACAATAATAGAGCTTATCAAAGAGATTATCTAATATATGGCGACTGGTCCGACACACGGATCTGCCCCGCCTATGATTCAGTTATGTACCGGTCACCCAGAACCTATTGCAGACCATCCTTAGAAAGGAGATGTGCTTTTGCGTTCCTCCCTCTAGATGTGACAAACAGATATGTAAACAAAACCAATTTTTAGATGATAAATTTCTTCTAAGATAGGAACCAAAATGTGTTTTTGACATCTCTGCAAATTTTTAGACTAGTTTATAACATTTAATGAGTCACCGAAAATTTGTATTGATTCTATCCCCAACTGTTGCAACCAACACAGTAAAAGTTTCAGATCTTGTAGTTTTGCATTATTGTTTGTTCCTGACCCAATACCAATTGAAGCTTTGAGTAGTTTATGCTCATTAAAATGAATGATCAGACTTGCCCCACATCTATTATACGCATCTGAGGCACCACCTAAATAGGCCCAAGGGACATGTGGCCTTATCTGTTCTTCTCTAATGATCCTAGGTTTCAGATTAGGAGAAGATGTAGGTAGTAAAGCATAAATAGAGGCACATTCTGCCACTATTGGATAGGGATATATTGTAATGTTCTGAAATATGCCTTTATTCCTTGCCAGTGAAATACCCCAAGTGATGATGAGAGGCATGTTCCTTACATTTTTATTAGTGGTAGAGAACCACCAATTTTTCGAGGCTTCCATAATACCTGTGCCATTCCAGTTGATTCTAATTCCCAAGAGGTCCAACATGGTCTCCCAAATTTTTATGGTGAAAGGGTAGCTTAAGAACAAATGAAAAATTGTTTCTTCCAAGTTTTTGCATAATGTACACCTACCAAGCTCGTGTTTGTTTCTTTTCCGCAAGTTGTCCCACGTGGGCTGTAATATTCCCAATTAGCGATAGCTAATTGGAATATTAATTTGGATCAATTTTTCCTACTATAGTTAAATTATAAATAAAATTAAGTAGAGAGGGGACTCACTAGAGCACGTGGAGGAAGCACGCGGGCTGAGTTGGCAACATGGGGACAAGAGAGGCTACGTTGGAGATGATGGGCCTAGGGTTCGAGAGAAAGGCCAACGTTATAAAAGGAGGAGAGCCTCCTCATTTTGGTCATCCGAGTTTATGCATTTGAAGCTGGTCATTGCGACTTTGAGCACGCTGGCTATTTAGCCTGTTTGCAGCACTGTTTAGAGCATTGAGTGTCTCCGTTCGGAGATCTCACCCTCAGCCCCGAGAGACTTCGAGTGCTCGCTCGGGTGAGGCATTCCCATAAGAATTTTGTAGGAGGATCTAGTTGCGGCATTTGTGGAGGAGCAGTGCATCTATTGACTGCGCAGTCCTGAGAGGGAGGACGCATTCTCCGAGTTTATGCATTTTAAGCTGGTCATTGCGAATTTGAGCAGGTTGGCTGTTTAGCCTGTTTGCAGCACTATTTAGTGCATTGAGTGTCTCCATTCGGAGATCTCACCCTCAACCCCGGGAGACTTCGAGTGCTAGCTCGGGTGAGGCATTCCCATCAGAATTTCACAGGAGGATCGAGTTGCGGCATTTGTGGAGGAGCAGTGCATCTATTGACTGTGCAGTCGTGGAGGTGTCTAGTAGATGCTTTGATTATGCTTTAGCATTCTTTTCTGCTTTCCTTTTCATGTTGTTTCTGAAATATTAAAAATAAAAATAAAAAAAAAATAAAAAAAAATAAAAAAAATAAAAAAAATAAAAAAATAAAAAAAATCTGATTTTCATGCCTCATAGGAGTAGGGATTCTCAAAATTTTTTTTCTCCAATACCAACCCCCCCACTTGACCACGTGGTGCAGTAAGAACCACATCGCCATACACTTTTGAAGGAAGAAGAGATGGATGGGTATGATGACAATTAAGAAGATCTTATTGGGTTTCCCATTCAATATATGGACATCTATGTACCTATGAAGAACATCCCTCCATCTTTCCTTCCCAACTTCCATTGTATGAGGACAGAGGATCCGGAAACATTTCTCTTTGAATTTGAGATACTTTGTAGGTCTTATGGCTACTTATCACACACTCAAAAACTGAGATTGTTTCCTGCAACATTGAAGGATAGAGCTCTTAAATGGTTCATGAGTCTAGGTACTAATTCAATAAGATCATGGAATGATATGCAAAAGGTATTTCTAGAAAAATAC
Source organism: Pinus albicaulis (assembly GCA_034641835.2). Classification (NCBI taxonomy): domain Eukaryota; kingdom Viridiplantae; phylum Streptophyta; class Pinopsida; order Pinales; family Pinaceae; genus Pinus; species Pinus albicaulis. Next base: position 24,349 of record JAXQQM020063237.1, on the reverse strand, counting down.
AAAGATTGTGATCTTAGAGAAGAAATTTTTAGAATGAACCAAGAAGAAGATGAGAGCCTTGAGGATCTAATAGAGAGGTTCATGTATAATGTTAAGAGGGAAAAATTTAATCATCTATGATTTGACACACTAAAAACCCTCTTACTTAGAAAAATTATAGATGAGTGGATTGATCTCCTTAATATCATGAGTAGAGGAGATCTATACGAATTTTCATTTGAAGAAATTTGTGAAACATGCAAGCGCATATCAAGAGGAAGGGAAAGAGTAAGTAAATCAACATCAACATTGGTAAGGCAAGATGAACTTGGAAATTTTCTTGATAACTTCAAAATAGAAACTATTAGCAATCTAAGTGAACAATTAGAAATGTTAAGAATGAAAAATGAGCAAAGAGAAGATGTTGATATTTTTGTTATCCATGTAGAATCATATGCTACTAAATGTTGTTCATCATTCCCCAGGTTTAAAGAAGTTTACCAAGAAGACAATGGAGCAAGGCAATCACCAAAGAAGCTATGTTATGTAGCTCCAAGGATACCCTGGAGTTGCAGCCGCTACAACACCACCCAAAATTTTGGGTATATTCAAAATTTTGGGTTCCCCTCTGCTCACTTAGCCATTAGGGTTTTGACCCGGCCTGTAGTCAGTGACACCCCTGTGACCTAGCCCCTCATAAATATTCTCACCATCATGACGAGATACTTTTGATGCAGCCATGCCATGTGTGGGGGGATCATCATGCATACACTCGAATGGAAGCTTTTCTGTGTATTAAGTATGTCCATTAGAAGCACTTTCACCACAGATCATTCAGGCATTCTATCTACCAAGCTCATGGTCCCATGTAAATTATTTTTGTGGGGACATCATTCTCTAAAAGGGTAACTGTGAAATAATTGATATTATAATACTTCATGCAGCTTTAACCCATGAAAGATATACCCGATAATATCACCACCGCATTGGAGATTCGAGAAGCCGGGATGACATCTCTGGATCGAGATCGTTGTTAAACCCCCAAATAGTTTTAACTTGGACACATTGACAGAAGCAACAAGGGGGGCTTCATGGAGATAATAAAATCAGAGAGGTAGGTTTTGATGCTGTATACAAAGGTATAACTTCCAAGGGCACAGAAATGGTAACAAGAAATCTATCCCCCAAGTTTGCCCAACAGACAAGGGTATTCATGAATAAAATAAAACTTGTAGCCAAAGTGCAACACAACTACTTGGCTATTGCATAGAAGGATCATAAAGTTTTCTCTTTTAGGAGTACTTGCCCACTAGCTGTAGCCACACCATATGCATCTTCGCAAATACAACCATCATGTTCTATTTTACCTGGAGGCCCTTCTTCGTCGATTATTAGTGCAGAAGGTGCGGGTAGTGGCTAAAGCTACCGGTTCATCAAACGCAGGAAGAAGAGCAGTGATAAAGGTTGAGGGATGCAATAGGCTCATCAAATTCCAGAGGCAGAGCAGTGACGAAGGTCGTGAAATCAAATCCAAAACTGCCTATGTCCTTTACCAGCAGAAGCTTGGGCTGGAGGGAAAGTGCCTCACAAAAATAAACTCAGTCGAGTTTGCAGTGCAACCTTTGGCTCATTGCGATCAGTCGCTGAGTCGCAAATACCACAGAGAAATGATCAATGTGACTCCCTGACTATCTGACTATGCGACCTCTTATCAAGTCGCAGATATCCGCAGGTCGCAGGGTCACAATCTTCAAGTATGAAAGCAATGTGCGACCCAACCTCAAATTCAACTATGCGACCCTTTCAAGTCGCAGATCTCCACAGGTCACGGGGTCGTAATCTTCAAGTAGGAAAGCAATGTGCGACCCAGCCTTAAGTGCCACTATGCGACCCTTTCAAGTCGCAGATCTCCATAGGTCGCAGGGTCGCAATATTCAAGCATGAAAGCAATGTGCGACCCAGCCTCAAGTGCGACTATGCGACCCTTTCAAGTCGCAGATCTCCATAGGTCGCAGGGTCGTAATCCTCAAGCATGAAAGCAATGTGCGACCCAGCCTCAAATGCGACTATGCGACCCTTTCAAGTCGTAGATCTCCATAGGTCGCAAGGTCACAATCTTCAAGAATGAAAGTAATGTGCGACCTTGCCTCAAATGCGACTATGCGACCCTTTCGAGTCGCAGATCTTTATAGGTCGCAGGGTCGCAAGTCTAAGGCACGTATAGAAGGTGCAACATACTCAGAATCGCGACCATGCAACCTCCACAGCCGCCGTTGTAGGGTCACACAAGAGGATCCATAGCCGGACGCGATCAATTGGCGTACCTCCATAGTCGCCAAGTCGCGGGGTGACACAAGAGGATCCATAACCAAATGCAACTCTCCGTTCATGCGACCCGGCATAGGGTTGTGACCTCATGCAAAAAATCATTATTAAAGAATGGGTGTTTTATTATTCACTGCCCCTAATAAGATAGACGACTTACTGGAAAACATTGAGCCTCGTTTGAGGGACATGTATTTGTATCGGACGCCATCGGGATGATTGCCTCTAGTTTGTAATAAATTGTTTTGGAAGAGCTTAGTAATACAAGGCAGCAAATACATTGCAAAGTACGTGGCATGACCCCCAACATAATGCCTTATTCATTTATGGGTAAAGAGGCCAGCCCCTTGAAGGTGTTGTGGACTTTGTTCTCATTAACCACCTTTTAGGCAAATAAAAGTGGAAAGAGGCATTACAGTGGGGAGAACCATGTAAAGGAATGGCTATTTCTTGGGATAAGTAGAGGTTCCCGTGTTGGGTTGAACTTGACACTGGCCACGAATCTCCATAAATTCCCAGAAAGAGTCTTGACGAGAAACAAGGAAACATATGATGGTAGAGAAGGGAATCACGTTCTTCGAAGGTATGGGAAGATTTAGGCACGCCCCGGAGACCATCAAAGGTTAATGATGTAATGCGAGAGGCAGTCATAAACTGAGGAAAGCACAGGAAAGCACTTAAATAACGAGCATCAATGTTTGTCTTTGAAGATCTTCTGAGAAGGATTTGGACTAATGATACCATTTACAAGCTGCACACGCAACATTTCTGCGTGCAAAACAAGACCACACAGGGGTCTATATTTACTATTTGTTAAAACCACTTTTGGCTAATTACATGTGTTTCCAACATCAATCTTATTTAAGTAAATGTGACCCGTGTTATTTTTTTACGGGTAGAAGCCAGTGACTTGCATGGAAAAATCTGGGGTTTGCTCCGACAAGGAAGGTGGAACCTTACAAAATTCCCAAAAACCTCACTTTAAGCTCAAAGGCACCCAGTTACGTGCACATGACTGATATGCAGGAAAAGGCATCTTGCTGTGAAATCCAGAGATCACCGAAAGAATAATGCACGAGGGACCAAAACTTCAAGTCGCAGGTCGTAGATTGCTCAAGGTCGCAGGTCGCAGATTGCTCAAGGTCGCAGGTCACAGATTTCTCAAGGTTGCAGGTCGCAACTAACCCCAGGTCGTAGGTCGCAGATGACCTCAGGTCGCAGGTCGCATATAACCGTGGGTTGCAGGCCGCAAATGGCCCAAGTCGCAAGCCAGCCCAATAGTCGGGAAGACCAAGAGTCAAGGGCAACTCAAGAGTCATCTCAGCTTATATGTACAACTTTGGGAAAGGATACAAGGGACTTTTAGCTCGGCAATTGAAGCGAGTATGATAGAGGAATTGCTGCTTGAGAGCTAAAGGCACTCAGCTCTTGGTACCAAGTAGAGAGAGAGGTAGAGAGGCTAGGGTTTTGGTATCATGCATTGAGATAAATAACCCGTGTTCCACTATTGGGTGTTGACGAGCTGTAAACATGTATTTGAAGTTGCAGCAGCATTAATAATATATTATCTTTTTCGGCACTGATTCACGTGCTTTTTTGTGGTGATAATACTAGCTATATAATATTTCACTATGTTGTGTGGATGCTTTTAGGCATCTAATTGATTGTGAACTAATTCACAGTGGTTGCATGTATGTTTGCTCTTGAATCAGTGTTTATTTGTTCCTTGCCACATCGGTGATCCATTGTGAACTACTTTGCAGTTAACTTCTGGCGTGTTTTATTTCATGTATGTTTGACTGGTTTTCGACTCACTGATCCCATTCACAGCATACCCCCCATTTTATTTGGCTGCTTAGACTTTCTTGTATCTTTGTTTATGGTTCGTCAATCTTGGGCAAATTTTTCTTCATTGATTGGTCATTTCACCTTTGCCTCTGCTCCATCATCTTCTCACCCGACAACCAAGAGTGAAAACACTTATGGCGGTAGCCGGTCCCACATACCGAATGGGGCTCCTATCCCAAACGGTGTGAGGTCTAATTGGGACCTTTCACTAGGGAGACCCCCTTGTTGTCGGCAATACAATTATGCCCGTCAACACCTGTAAACCTAGTCAACTTGATATGATGCAAGGATCCACTTCAAAATTTCAAGAATATTCACATCCATCTCAAACTAATTGGGATACACTCCCTCCTTGGCAACCTTGGCTAGCTCACCCCCAAAACCAACCTTGGCAACATGGTTGGCAAGGTCCTTATAGGGAAAATCCACAATATCCTCAATATTTCCCTCCATATCCTCCATACCCAACTCCATGCTCTCCCTACCATCCACCTCCACCACAACCACAACCTCAACCACATCCATCTCATATATCCACCCCCACTCAACTACTCATACCACCATTTCCAAACCCACACCATGAAGTATCTCAGCCCACTTACAATGCTGAGGTACAACACTACCAAACATATCCTCTTGATCTAAATGGTCTGCATCTTAGTTCAAGAAAGGTATTGCAAAGAAGAGATTTTATTAATGTCATTGAAGGACAACATAAATAAGAAGAAGATACGAATGAGCAGATAAAAGAATCAAGGGCTGCACTTGATGAAGAGCATATATCAGAATCAGATGTTGAGAAAGTTCCCTCATGTTTATCAACATTTCCTCCATGTGTTCAAGAGAACAATAAAAAAAGAGAGGAAGATTTGAATGTCATAATAAAAGAGGACATCTAAGGTGATCCAACTCAACAAGTGAACCAGGGGCATAAAAACTATATTGACATATGGTTCCAAATAGTCATTAAGATGCAACAACACACTCTTCTCCAACATCACTTCATACAATCCCAGCCAAAGCAATTCATCTCTCATATTCAGGTACATGTCAGTGTAGAAATTATATGCACTAAGCATGCATATGTCCTTGATTCACCTAATCTCACAATATTTAACTTCTTGCAAGATACTGAATCATTCCACTGTTAATATTTTGCGGAAAATTAATTGCACACAAATGTAAAGCATAAATAAAATAAATCGCACACAACACAGTTGTTTAACCAAGAAAGCCTGAAACTGAAAACCCCAACTATATATTATTTATCATGGAATCATATGACAATCCTCATACAAAGCTTATCAAGCTCTCAGTACAGTACAATCATCATACACTAATCTGGAACAATCTTGCAAATCCATTCACCAATCTCTGCCCCCTGCTAGCCTGCCTCCACTACGCAATCCCTACCGAAGAATAGCTCAGAATGAATTCGAATTACCCTTGCCTTGACTGCGCAAGCCTCATTGGCAACTCCAATGTGTGTGTGATGCAATCAATGCATCACTATAGTCACAACAAATAGTCCATCTTGCCCTTTCACCTATCTCTCCACTGGGTCTCCACTGGAACTGCCATGCACTGTAGTTAACTGCTGTATTGTTCAGTTGATTAATGAGTTATTATTTGTGAATTAATTAACTAATTAATTCACTCCACTCTCACTAGTGTATCATTCAATTAGACTAGATACAACTAGCTCAACTGAGTCTAACTGAGTTAAACTGAATACAACTCCATAACTACTCTTCCAACTGTGTCATAACTCTGCCACTTGAGTTCTAATTGAGTCCTCCATGCATTAGCTCCAGTAAACCCTTAGGAATAGCGTAATTCCTTCTGTCAGCTGATGTGCCACATCTGTGCACTGAACTGAAGTGCTCCAAGAGAATAAGTTGTTGTTTAGAGTCTGATTATTATTAAGAGCTAATAATAATCGACATGCATCTATTTTTTAGATTGACGATCTATAAATAGACTTCGCCCAATATTCTAAAAATAGAATTTCATCTATTTTTCCAACTTGATCAACCATCCACAAATAGCATCCTGCAAATTCTGAAATATGATCATCATGTCTAAAAATAGACTTGTGCCAAAAATAGCCTGTGGGCCCACTTAGTGAAGGCGACTCTTTTCACTAAGCTCATCATCTTGTTGAATCTCAACACTCCCTATCAACAATATAGGGATTATCCTTCACCCCGATCCCGCCTCTATGGTATTCGAATTTGCTCCTGGTGAGCGACTTCGTCAGAATATCTGCATCCTTATCCTCCGTAGGAATGCACTGAAGCAACATGATCTTCTGCTGCACACAATCTCTGATATGATGATACCAGATATCAATATGTTTAGATCTATCATGAAACACAGGATTAACCGAGAGTTTAATGCAACTCTGACTATTACAATGTATCATTGTGGGATCTAAATGTGAACAGAACAAACCAACCAGAATCTTCCTCATCTAGATAGCCTCACATGCAGCTTGATTTGCTGCCATGTATTATGCTTCCGCTGAACTGAGTGCCACAGATCTTTGTTTCCTGCTGTACCAAGAAACTTCCATAGATCCGATACAGAAAATCCCTCTTGATGTGCTCTTTCTGTCTATTGGGCTTCCTTCCCAATCTACATCCGTGAAGCCATGCAACTTCACCTCATCCGTCTTTCTGCACCATAAACCATACTCAAATGTGCCCCTGAGATATCTCAGGACATGCTTGCTTGCCTTCCAAAAGAGCTTGGTAGGCTTAACCATCTCTTGTGAAAGCTGGTTCACTGCATAGAATATGTCTGGTCTTGTATTGACTAAATACATGAGTGAACCCACCAATTGTCGATAAACAGTGGCATCCACTACCTTTGCCGATGTAGCATCCTCTTTCCTCCAATTTCCTGGAAGAGGAGTGTCGATAGGCTTGCAGCCTTGCATGTGAAACTTCTCCAGTATCTCCCAGGCATACTTGCCTTGAGACACAAACAGTTCACCTTCCCGCTGCCATATTTCCAATCTAAGGAAATAATGAAGGAGGCCCAAATCCTTCATCTCAAACTCCTTTGCAAGATCTGCCTTGCATGAGTGTATCAACTGCTCATCACCTGTTAGTATTAAATCATCAACATAAAGTAAAATGATTAAAAGCTTACCCTCCACCACAATTTGGTACAGGTTTGCATCTGCCTCACTCTTGGTGAAGCCAAGTCCAGTGAAATAGTTGTCGATCCGAGTGTACCAAGCACGTGGTGCTTGCTTCAGCCCATACAATGCTCTTTTGAGCCTGCACACATGCGACTCATTGCTGAAGATCTCAAATCCTTCAAAGCCGCTCAATGTACACCTCTTCCTCAATGATCCCATTAAGGAACGTACCCTCACATCCATCCGATGAATCTGCCAACCCATCTCGTGCTGCAGGCAGGACATCCATATGGAGAATGCCCTGGCAATGTGCAAAGGTTTTCATAGACACCCCCAATCTGGGAGAGTCCCTGCAACAAGCCTGTCTTTGTTTCTCGGCTTTTCATCAATGTTTTCTTACCTTGTAGATTCATCTTATCCTACCATCGATTTTCCCACCGCCTCTGGAACAATCTCCAAAGCATTGCTTCGACAATGGAGTCATACTCCTCCACCATGGCATCTACCCATGTGGGCTCCTCGCACCGGCCCCTTCGAAAGATGGTTTCCGTCACGATTAAACCACTTATAAGAGCCATGTATCCAAGAAATCGGTCAGGGACCGTCGTCCGCACCGTGATGTAGGGACTTCACATTCGTGCCGCATCAAGCTCAGCTCTCTCACCTTCCGTGGGTACACTTTCTGCCTTGTCTGATGTTTGCTCCGTATGAGTGGAATCCTCCACTCCATGAATCTCCTCCTGTGGCTAATCCACATCCAGGGGCTCATCTTTGGGAACAAGAAGTTCCTCTTATGCATGCAAGTTTAGCTCCCTCTCAAGCGACAACTTCGTGGCTTTCACCTCATTGAATTTTATATCTCGTCGCACAAGAGTCATCCGACTGTCTGGAAAATACACATGATAGTTATGGGGTGTTTTTGTGTACCCCACAAATATACCAAATTTTGCAGTCAGCTCTAGATTCTTCCTGGCATCCTTTGTCACATGAATGTAAATAGGTGAGCCAAAATCTTCAAATGAGAAATATCAGGCTTCTTACCAATAAAAGCTTCTTCGGGTGTACTCATGCCAAGTACTTATGAGGACAATGGTTTTGGACATAAACCGCATTGTTGCATGCTTCCGCCCACAAGTGCATCGATAGGCCCTGGTCATGCAGTATCACTCGTGCAACACCCACGATCGTTCTGTTCTTCCTCTCCAGGACCCCATTCTGTTGTGGGTTATGAGGCGCTATGAGTTCTCTTCAAATTCCTTCTTTGCTACAGAAGCCTTTGAATTCGTCCGAGTTGTATTCACCACCATTATCGCTCCGTAGAGCTTTCACTTGCTTCCCCGACTCCTTCTCCACCAATGCCTTGAACTCACAGAACTTTGAGAACGTTTCACTCTTCTTCTGCATGAAGAAGATCCAGCATCTACGAGAATAGTCATCAACAAATATAACATAATACCTATGTTTTTCTATTGAAGCAACTAAGAAAGGTCCACACATGTCTGTGCGAATTCTCTCTAGGATCACCGAAGCACGGTTCTCCTTCTCATGAAAAGTGGTCTTCACAAACTTACCCATAGTACATCCTTTGCACTGATATAACTATGCAAGAGTACCCTTGGGAAGTCCAGTAGAAATATGCTGCAAAATATTCAAAGCACCATGGTGAAGATGGCCCAATCTCCTGTGCCATAATTTGCCCTCATCCTAGCTCACCACTTCTTCTGCTTTGCCCACCATTGCAGCGCAACTATCTACCTCTAGCTTGTAGAGATTCTTAATTTGAACCCCTATCTTCTTGGTTTGACCCGTTGTTTTATGGCGAAGGAAGGCTTTCCCCTCACTGAAAACAACATCATAACCTTTATCTTCTAGCATTGCGACCGAGACCAAGTTCTTCTTTAGACCTGGAACATGCATAAAATTCTTCAACAATAATGGATTATCGAGACTCCCTCTCAAAGGTAATGGTCCCAATTCCGTTCGCACTATCTGAGCCATCATCGCCCATCTACATGTGCACTGAGGTCCTCCTCCAAGTCACTAAGCAAATCTTTGTCTCCGTCCATATGGAAAGACGCACCACTATCGAATGCCCGCCGATCCCATACGGCTTGAAACCAAGCACTTAAAATCAAAGAGAAGTCAAGTTCAAATTGCGAGGCTAAGGCCTCTCCAGTGAAGATCAACAACCTTCTTGTTCTTCTTCTTCTGTGGACAGTTAGTGGCGAAATGCCCATGTTCGTGACAGTGAAAACACTTCACTTTGGACAAATCCTGCTTCTTGCCTTTAGCATCGGATTTTGAAGGATGTTTCTTCCCCTTCCCTTTCCTTGCTTTGGAAACCAAAGTGAAATTCTCTTCATCTTAATTCTTCGATGAAGATCCATCCCTGATACCTCGCCTTATCTCCTCCTGCACAAGATCCGACCAAAGTCGCTCCCATCCCGGCAGTTTCTCCCGTCCATTGACAGAGTCTTCGTAGCTATGCCAACTCTTCAGAAGCCCAAGGAGAGCCAAGCTCACCAAGTCTTCATCATCAACAGTGACCCCCACACTTCCCAGTTCATCCTTGCAGTGGATAAACTTCGTGAGGTATTTTGGAATACTGTCGCCCTTCTCCATTTTTATTTTTCTGAGCTTGTCTTTAAGCGCCAACTTCTTCTGGTGAAAGCCTTTCACATTAAGAATGGAGTGGCTTTCCCGTGAAGGCTAGACATAATATGGTCCTTCACACCTTCCAAAAGAATTCTTCTCGTCTTTGTTGTCTTCTTTTTCCATGCGTCAAGTAATGCAACATCGCTAGATCCCGGCTTAGGAACATCGCTATCGATGAACTCCTTCAGTCCATTATCCTCCAGCACTGCCTCCATCCTGTCCTTCCAGGCTATGTAATTTTAGCTCCCATCAAGGGCATACTCCAATCGCAACCCATTGAAAGCCATTTCAATATATACTCAACTTCTGCACAAAGAATCTTCTATAGCAAATTCGAATTGTCCACCAGCACAAACTCACCAATACTTCACAATTGCAATCTTCAAGAATTAACAACCCTCTGATACCATGTAGAAATTATATGCACTAAGCATGCATATGTCCTTGATTCACCTGATCTCACAATATTTAACTTCTTGCAAGACACTGAATCATTCCACTGTTAATCTTTTGCGGAAAATTAATTGCACACACATGTAAAGCATAAATAAAAACAATCGCACATAACATAGTTGTTTTAACCGGAAAAGCATGAAGCTGAAAACCCAAACTATATATTATGTATCATCGAATCATATGGAAATCCTCATACAAAGCTTATCAAGCTCACAGTATAGTACAATCATCATACACTAATCAGGAACAATCTTGCAAATCCATTCACCGATCTCTGCTCCCTGCTAGCCTGCCTCCACTGCACAATCCCTACTGAAGAATAGCTCAGAATGAATTCGAATTACCCTTGCCTTGACTGCGCAATCCTCATTGGAAACTCCAATGTGTGTGTGATGCAATCAATGCATCACTATAGTCACAACGAGATCGGAAATCTTGCTCACCTATCTCTCCAACTGGGTCTCTAGTGGAAGCGCCATCTGCTTGTAGTTACTTCTTTGTATTGTTCGGTTGATTAATGAGTTATTATTTGTGAATTAATTAACTAATTAATTCACTCCACTCTCACTAGTGTATCATTTAGTTAGACTAGATACAACTAGCTCGACTGAGTCTAATTGAGTTAAACTAAATAAAACTCCATAAATACTTCTTCCAATTGTGTCATAACTCTGCCACTTGAGTTCTAACTGAGTCCCCCACGCATTAGCTCCGGTAAACCCTTGGGAATTGCGTAATTCCCTCAATCCACTGATGTGCCACATCTGTGCACTGAAACAAAGTGCTCCAAGAGAATAAGTTGTTGTTTAGAGTTTGATTATTATTAAGAGCTAATAATAATCGACATGCATCTATTTTTAGATTGACGATCTATAAACAGACTTCGCCCAATATTCTAAAAATATAATTTCATCTATTTTTCCAACTTGATCAACCATCCACAAATAACATCTTGCAAATTCTAAAATATGATCATCATGTCTAAAAATAGACATAGTCTAAAAATAGACTTGCACCAAAAATAGCCTGCGGGCTCACTTAGTGAAGGCGACTCTTTTCACTAAGCTCATCATCTTGTTGAATCTCAACAGTTAGAGCATGTATTCCAAGTGTGCACCTGATTTTATCTGACATCTTGATATGTACATGGCTCCATTGGAAGTATTCCTATACTTGAAAAAGGCTTTGTTTTTTTCAAGTAGAGTAGGAAAGTGAAAAAAAAAAGAAAAAGAAAAAAGGGAAAGAATAAAATCTCATATGAAAACCTCTTTGAGGTGTATGATATTGGCTCACTGATTGAAAACCTCCATGTGGCAGTCATTGGGTTGAAAATAAATAAATACATAAAATATCCTAGGTGAAAACCTCCTTTGAGGTGCCTAGGTAGACCTTCTAGTTGAAAACCTCATGGAGGCATCTAGTGGGCCTTAGAAAAAAAAACAAAACAAAAAACAAAACAAAAAAATTTATGCATTTCTCCATGTATCTCTCTCTAATGAATGCAGGTGCTCTCCAACATTTGCAATCAGAAAACAACAAGTTGGAACAAAAAGAAAATTTGGTCAACACTTTAGTCAAAGTTAGTCAAACTTGGACTTCCTCCTCCTATGCTCAGAAGTCCCAAAAGGACCTCGAGCAGATTATCGAATGCAACTCCAGAACCACCAAAGATAGCTTCAATAGCCATATCAACAACAACTTCAATATCACATGCAAAAAAAAATCAATGGTAAGGCTCAGGTATGCAATCATCTAACACTTTCTTCGAATATATTTTAGCTTAATAAAACATTAAAAAGTGTGAGAAGGAAAATTTTTTTATATAGCCAAAATCAGTAGCAGAGCAACTTCGACCTTATTTATCAACTAGCCTCACTTTTTCCACCAAGAAAAGGAACAAGACAAAAGTAAAAAGGTCTTGAGAAAGTGGGCTGTAAGCAGCTCGTTGTAATAGAGGACAAGGAGTGCCAAGGGGTAACCAAGGGTGAACTCAATTCACCAAAAAAAATAAAATAAAAAAACCTGTGAGTTTACTTTGCATGCAATAAAAATAAAAAAGAAACAAAAAAAAAAGAAAAGAGAGAAAAAAAAATCAAATAAAAGGTGGATCCACCACCTCTTGGCATGCAAAACAGATTTATTTAAGGCATCTGAGGACCTCCATGAAGCACCTACAAGAAGAATTGCAGCAATAAGATTAGCAAAAGAACAGCGCATGGGCCAATAAAACAGAAATTGAAATAAGCCAACATGCAGGAAAGACCATAAGGCAGGGAGGATGAATAGGTTGCTCAGAGGATGAGCAACAATTTTAGTAGGGGGGTGATGATGAGCCTCTAAATTAGTCATAAATTAAGGCCCATATAACCTTTCTTGGGCCCATCTACCTCTCTTATGCACATAAAAGGATATATTAAATCTCTCCTTCTGCCCTTAATAATGTTTTCTTATGCTTTAATATTTTCTTAGGAAGGTTAAAGGTAATTGCATATTTGTGCCTAATATTGGTTATTTTTGTTGAATACTGCGAGAATGTTGGGAAGATTATGTAGATTTGGACAAGGAGATGATTTAGGGACTTGATCCCTACCACTGGAAGATCAAGATTAGAGAATAAAAGAGCACAATGTCAAAAAATTATGGAAAAATCTTGGAGAGATTCAAGGGGGTTGTCCACCCTCCTTAACTATCAAAGGCAACCAAGCAAACTGAAGACGAAGTGCACTCAATTGATGGTTTACTTGGAGTCAAAGTGGACTCAATCACTATGTTTTAAGGAGCTATTGGTAGCCGCCCTTTAGGATAAATAGAGTTGATCAAGAGCTAATTAGGGAACTTCCATTCCACTCCACTTCCATTCCATTCCATTGGATTCAAATTTTTGCTGTAAATCCATGAGGCTCTGTTAAAACTTTGATGGATGTAGCAGACTGTTCTTTTTATGAAATGAGTAGAGAGATGCCATTTTATTGATCTAGTTCCAGAGAGTTGGGCTCATGGGTTAGGGCCCAACCCATGTACCTCAGCTTCTTTGTTATTTCCATTCTTTTCCTTTCTGTCATTTAGCTAGTTTTTCTTTTGCCATTTAAGTTAGATCTGTTTCTGATAGTTTCATTGCTGTTTAGTTTTTGTGATGATGTAGTTTTTTTATTTGCTTATGCATAGTAAAATAAAAGAAAAAATCCAAAAGTTGTGGTCAAGCCTCCCCCTCTCATCTCTGTTAGTAGAGTTCGAGCAGGGTAGACCTTCCCACAGGCCAAAACTGCTTTTTGTTTGAGTTTCAGGAAGAAATTGCATTACCAAGTCCGAGCCTCTCTTTCCCTGTTTTATCAAGAATTTCTGTCTGTTTCCCGTGCATGAATCCGTAGGTGTGTTTCACTTATGAGCACTGCTCTTACGCCTCCATTCCCCCCCTTTCCTTCTCACCTTAACTTTGTATTTACCCTTTTTCCTAATGCACTTAAGCCCTTCAAGCCTTATTCTTTTGATTTTCTCCTTTCACAGCTGCCTTACCCTTTTTATGCAAAATACGTGAAAAACCATTCAAAACCATCGGAAACTCGACCTCCGCCTTTGCTCCTCGAGTCCCCCGCCACCATACATCGCACTTTGCAAATCGCATTTTAGCTTTTACCTTTAAACACTTACCGCTTGTTCTTGCGATTGCGATATTGCGAAATCGCAAATCGCACCTTTTACCTTTTCACGTAACACTTACCGCTTATTCCGCCGATGCGATAACTCCTCCATGTCACTCATCGCATTTCACACTTCGCTGAACTTACCACACCGCATATCACAACCCGCAACTTTTACCGCATCGCAAATCACACTTCGCACATTTTAGGTCGTTCTTTTTAATCCTTACCACTATCCCTTTAAAATTGTGATATTTCGATTACGACATCGCATATCGCAACTTTCATCCTCCATCGCACTCCGCCATGTCACGCATTGCAAATCGCACTTCACACATTTTTGTTCGTTCTGTTAACCTTTACCATTATCCCTTTAAACTTTCGATATTGCGATTGCGACATCGCAAATCACAACCTTTGTCCTCCATCGGACTTCGCCATTACACTTTTGAATTATTTCCACTCCAAAGCCATTTCTCGCACTATAATAAAGTTTCATAAGGGTTTAACCCCCTCTTTCCACTTCCAAACCTCGTTTCATGTGTTAAACCCCCCATTAGCCTCTTTTAGCCCTTTTCTTCCCTCTAAGATGCAAATTAACTCTTTTTAATTAAAATTAAGGCACTGATAGCTTAGTTGCATGACTAGGAGCATGGTAGATAGATCATAGGATAAGTAGAGTGCATTTAGCCGTTTGGCCAAGTCAAGTGTGGTTTAGAATTATATTCCTTTCTGTTATTTTCTTTCTGTGAATTAAATTAGTTTCATTCTTGTCATTTCCTTTCAAAAACTTATTTTAGTTTCCTTTCTGTCATTTCCTCCCAGCAATTTACTTTCCAGTTGTTCTCAAATTTTAAGAAATAGCATCCTTTCGTAAAGCAGAAGAGGATTACATGAACATAATGCATCTTTTGTGTATATAGCACTGTCCCCTCAAAGTTTCTACGAACCCCGGGTTGATAAAGTAAAGTAGGGCATCCCCTGGGAGTTGCAGCACTCTTGGTGCAATACCAGGGCTCACCATTCGTCATCTCTATCAATCACTTCATGTCCATCTGCTCATGTCTTGATTTATTTGGTATTCTCATTTTTCCTGACATTTTACTTGGTAATGTGATTCCTAGTTTGGTCAGTCTATCAATTATTAATGGTTTTTCAGGCTCTAGGTTTGTTATGAAAAAATTTGGTCTCAACTATGGTCATCCATGGTGAGTGAGTCTCACATTATTATCTAGTTGGTGGTTTTTGAAAGTTATGTTTAGTTATTTCCTATCGGTGTTTGAAACTCTATTTACTTGGTTTTAAAAGGGTGGATATTAATGTGGCATGTCTCTTTTCTGGTTATGTTTGTGGATTTTTATTAATGTTTAAAGATTTGTAGGCTTCAAGGGTAGTGGAGACTATTATCCTTGTGAGCCTGATAAGTATGGTTCACTCCTTAGCCTGAGTTGGTGTCAAATGTCTGGTGTCGGTAATTGGTTTACTATTATTCAATGTATTATTAGTGCTTATGCTCCAAGCTTGTGCACAACCCAAACCCCTGGTTGTGGGCTTACGCATGGGAATTTGAAGAAAGGACCTCCCCTATGTGTCATGCCTTCCAGGTAGTGTATGCACAATAAGAGGGGTAGCGACGACATCAGTTCTTGTTATAGCATCATTTATCACCTCTATATACTTGGTGACCTATGCATTGGCCTTGGGCATCCCTTCCATTCATACTTGGTCAAACTTCTTAAAAAATAGTATTTTGAACTCCATACGCGACTCTGCCCAGACTTTTCTGCCTGCAGACGCAGATCCATTTATATTTGACCCGCGTATACAAATTAAAATATTAAAAAATAATAAACTCCGTATTAATTGGGCGGGGTTTATGGGTTTTACCTGTGGCCTACTTATACCAGACCATGGCCAAACTCTTTCCCAACTAAAAAACTGATTTGAGGAAGTATAAATACACCTCAAGGGAAAAGCCTAGAGGAGGAGAGAGAATTATATTGATATTATAGCCTGTTATAGCCATGATCAATTCTGATATTTCCCTGTGCCTCCTGCACTTCCCAGATTCAGGAAACCCTTGTTTCCTTATGATGTTCACCCCCTCTTTATGTGACATCCTTTGTACACCCTTTATGGAAGAAGCTTTGTGAGGCTAGGTTGGATGGATCCGGAGGTCGGTTTTTCTTGGAGTCGTGGCAGATCTCAGGTGATTTCTCCACTTTCTCTTTACATATTATCAATAAAGAAGCTATGTCACATTCCTCATGTCTTTGTGTTATATGTCTCCTATACATGTTAAATGATCTTGTAATGGTTTATTTCATGTTATTTTTATGATATGATCTAACATGCTGACATATAGGATATATATGTTGTGCAACTATTCTATGTGCTTTGTCTTGATTGATTTTCAGGTCTCGAAGCACGAGGAGTAGCTGGGGGTTTTCACCCTGTGGGATCGATCTCAGACGTAGGACACAGGGGTAAGGTCGTCTATCCTCAGTTTTCTAGTTCAAGCATTAGGACTTGTAATTTGAGTGTTTCTTGTGATGATATGGCTTCTGCTCTGTTAGGTCCCTCAACCCATATCTCAGGGTAGTTTTTCCCGTAACAGTTTCTAGGGTCAACTCAAGGCCTATTCATTCACACAGGAGTTATTTGAGGCATACTTCAACGTTATTCCTCCTAAGGCTCGATGAGAAATTTAGAATCTGGAAACCATGGTGGGTGTTGATAAGCAGTCTTATTCTAACTTTGAGATATTAGAAAATTTATCCTGGTGGGTTCCTAAACCTGGTCATACCAAGGGATGAAGGAAACAATACCTCAATTCAATTGCACTACACTGGCAAATGAAGATCGTACTTGGTATGGTACTGAAGGATGGGAAAGTTGTAACCGCCTGTAGAAATTATATAACTGATATTTTATATGTCTAAGATTCTCCTGATCATACACTATTTGACTTCATGCACAATACAGAATCTATTCCACCATTGATCATCATATGTGGAAATTAAATCAATTGCATGCACACATTAAAACCATAAAAATTCACACAAATTAACACAGTGATTTACGGGAAAGCCTGAAGCTAAAAACCCCAACTATCTATATATAATATATGTCATAGAGATCATGTAATAATCCTCATACAAAGCTTCTCACAAGCTCTCAGTACAATCAAATCGCTACACACTAATCAAGCTAGATCTTGCAAATCCATGCATCGATCTCTGCCACCTACTAGCCTGCCTCTACTGCGCAATCCCTGCTAAATATGGGCTCTGAATGAACTTGAATTGGTCCAGCCTTGCTCACGCAATCCTCATTAGCATCTCCAATCACTGTGTGTTGCAAATCATGCAACATTATAGTCACAACTGATAGTCAATCTGCTCTTTCACCTACCTCTCCATTGTTCTCCACTGAAACTGTTCATGCACTGTAGTTAACTGATGTATTCTTCAGTTGATTAATGATTTAATATTTAGTGAATTAATTAATAATTAATTCACACCACTCTCACCAGTGTATCAATCAGTTAGACTAGATACAACTAGGTCAACTGTGTCTAACTGAGTTAAACTGAACACAACTCCACCAACTACCTCAATAACTCCACCAAACTCTGTCACATGATTTCTAACTGAAGTCTCCATGCAATAGCTCCACTTAACCCTCAGGAATAGCGTAATTCCTTCTGTCAACTCCTGTGCCACATCTGTGCACTTAACTGAAGTGCTCCAAGAGAATAAGATAATGTTTATAGTCCAAATATTATTAAGAGCTAATAATATTCGACATATCTATTTTTAGGCTGACAATCTAAAAATAGATTCCGCCCAATATGTCTAAAAATAGAAGTCCATCTATTTTTTCCGACTTGACCAACCATCCACAAATAGCATCCTGTGACTCATAGAATATGATCGACATAGTCTAAAAATAGACTTTGCGCCAAAAATAGGCTGCGGGCCCACTTAGTGAAGGCGACTTCTTTTCACTAAGCTCCATCATCTTGTTGCATTTTCAACACTCCCTCTCAACAAGATATGGATTATCTGCAACCCCTATCCTGCCTCTGTGGTATTCAAATTTTCTCTTGGTGAGTGCCTTCGTCAAGATATCAGCATCCTGATCCTCCGTGGGAATATATGAAAGTAACATGATTCTCCGCTGCACACAATCTCTGATATGATGGTACCTGATGTCGATGTGTTTGGATCTATCATGAAATACTGGATTAGTCAAGAGTTTAATGCAACTCTGGTTATCACAATAAATCACAGTAGGCTCCAAGTGTGACCCGAACAACCCGACCAGGATCTTCCTCATCCATATGGCCTCGCATGCAGCCAAGCTTGCTGCCATATACTCAGCCTCTGCTGAACTGAGTGCCACGGATCTCTGCTTCCTGCTGTACCAAGAAAATGTTGTCGAACCGATACTGAAGATCCCTCCGGATGTGCTCTTTCGGTCCGTTGGGCTCCCTGGCCAATGCGCACATCAGTGAAGCCATGCGGCTTCACCTCATTCGACTGTCTGTACCATAATCCATATCTCGATGTGCCTCTGAGATATCTCAATACATGCTTCCCCGCCTTCCAAAAGAGCTTGGTAGGCTTAACCATAACTTGTGAAAGCTGGTTAACTGCATAGCATATATCGAGTCGTGTATTGACCAGATACATAAGCGACCCCACCAACTGTCGATAAACAGTGGCATCCACTACCTCCGCTGAAGTAGCATCCTCCTTCCTCCAACCACCGGAAGAGGAGTGTCGATGAGCACGTATACATGTTGAACTTCTCCAGTATCTCCCGGGCATACTTGCCTTGAGACACAAACAGTCCATCACTGTGCTGCCAAATTTCCAATCCCAGGAAATAATGAAGGAGGCCCAAGTCCTTCATCTCAAACTCTTTTGCAAGATTAGCCTTGCATGAGAGTATCAACTGTTCATCACCGGTCAGTATCAAATAATCTACATAAAGTACAATGATCAACAACTTACCCTCAACCACTATCTGGTACAGGTTGGGATCCGCCTCACTCTTGGTAAAACCAAGTCCGGTGAAATAATTGTCTATCTGTGTGTACCAAGCACGAGGTGCTTGTTTCAACCCATACAACGCTCTTTTGAGCCTGCACACATGCGACTCACTGCTGAAGATCTTGAAACCTTTGGGCTACTCTATGTACACCTCCTCCTCAATGACTCCGTTGAGGAACACAGTCTTCACATCCATCTGATGAATGTGCCACCCCATCTGTGCTGAGAGAGCTAGGATGCTCCGTATGGAAGAATACCTTGCGACAGGTGCAAAGGTTTCCTCATAGTCGATCCCCTCAATCTGTGAGAAGCCTCGGGCAACAAATATTTCCTAGTACTTCTCGACGCTCCCGTCAGCAGCTTGCTTCACTTTGTAGATCCATCTCGAACCTACCACTGATTTCCCTTCCGGCCTTGGGACAATCTCCCATGCACTGTTTCTGACAATCGAATCATACTCTTCCACCATGGCATCTACCCATGCAGGGTCCTCCACAGCTTCCTTGAAAGAGGATGGTTCTGTCACGATACACTTGCTCATCAGAGCCATGTATCCATTATATCGGTCAGGTGACTATCTCTGTCTGCGCTGTGATTTAGGTGCTCCTACAATATTCTCTGCATCAAGATTCAATCACTCAACTTCTGTAGTGCGCTTCCGCCCTCTGATGGTTGGCGCTGCATGAGTGGTTTCTTCCACTCCATGAACCTCCTCTTATGGATGATCCACATCCCGAGGCTCATCCTTAGGAACTAATAGCTCCTCATCTGCATGCAAGTGTGGCTCCCTCTCAAGCGAACACTTCATGGCTTTCTCCTCATGAAATTTGATATCCCGTCGCACAACAGTCTTCTGACTGTCTGGAAAATACACACAATAGTTGTGGGGTGTTTCTGTGTACCCCAAAAATATCCCAACCTCTGCGGTCGACTCCAGCTTCTTCCTGGCATCCTTCTTCACATGAATGTAACTGGGGGACGAAAAATCTTCAAATGAGAAATATCAAGACTGCCACCGAGAAAACGCCTCCTCGGGTGTACTCATGCCGAGTACTCTATGAGGACGAGCGGTTTTGCACATTGTTGAGGAGGTAAATCCCCTCTGCGGACAGAGGCGATCCCTACTAGCCCAGCAGGGGTCTAGCAACAAACAAACAATGTCATGACGCAGGTTTCTAATTACGAATGAAAAGGCTGGAGATAGAAGCCTACCTGGATTCCAACGCTAGGATCTGAAGAAGAAGCGTCCCCGTTCCTCAGCCTCGGCAGATCACAATCCCTCCACGATCTCCGCGGATGAACACCTGCACACAGAAGAAACGAACAGATACAAGCATAGAAACCAGCATACGTAACTAAATGTCAGTCGAAAAGGACATTACTCGCATTAACATGATGGAAAACGGAGTGGAACCATAATCATAATCATCTATTAAATAACCAGCGAAGAAAGATTACAACCAAGTTCTGACGTCGCGATCTCCTTCGGACGGGTTTCCAGTCGTCCACGTCTCGAAAAGCTTGCCAAGGAAAGGGAAAACCTCTCCAGAGTCTCGTGACAATGGTCTCCTTACTTGAGTCAGCCTTAAGGGAAAGAGAGGGTGCTTTACAACACAAAGGCTCTTGGGAATATGGAGATTCGGAGCTTAGGCACTTCAAGACTAGCTTGCCATTGATCTGAGCAAGCTTTTATAGATGGGGAAGGAGGAGTTGGGATCCCTATTATTATGGGATTGGCCCTATCAACAAGGAAGGTTCCATGGGAGGTGGCAAAACTACTTCCCTCCATAGAACTCCCGCAGCCAACCTCCCAACTCAAGATAGGTGATGGTTTGTGAATTTGTTAGAACTCAACTCCCGCCATCCATATTTAAAAAAACAACTCCCAAATTGGGTGGCGCGACTACGGCTCTATGACAGAGCGCCAGGTGGCGCGACCTCTTTGCATTAATTTCCCCATTGGCGCGAGTACTGAACTGCTCGCCCGCGCCAATGCTAAAAGGGCTGTTTTTTATGACTTTTGCAAGGAGATGTCTCAAGGGCAAATAAAGCTCATGTTCAGAGGGATGCATTGATGATGGTTTCAAGGCATGACAATGTTCACGGAGTCACGGAATGGGTCCTCCGCTGTGCGGGATGGGGAATGGTAAGGACGGTGAGCAATTCTTGTGTAACACACGCCAAACCGCAGTGTTACATGCTTCGGCCCACAAGTGTATGGGAAGGCCCTGATCATGCAACATCGCCCGTGCAGCACCCACGATCATTCTGTTCTTTCGCTCCGCGACCCCATTCTGTTGTGGGTTATGAGGCGCTATGAGCTCTCTTCGAATTCCTTCTGCGCTGCAAAAGTCTTTGAATTCGCCAGAGATGAATTCACCACCATTATCGCTCCTAAGAGCCTTCACCTGCTTCCCCAAATATTTCTCCACCAGTGCCTTGAACTCACAGAACTTTGAGAATGTCTCACTCTTCTTCTGCATGAAGAAGATCCAACACTTACGAGAAAAGTCATCAACAAATATCACATAAAACCTATGCTTTGCTGTCGAAGCTACTGAGAAAGGTCCACACGTACGCGCAGATTCTCTCGAGGATCGTCGTGGCGTGACTATCCTTCCTCATGAGTGGCTTTCATAAATTTTCCCAAAGTACAACCCTTGCCTTTGATGCGGCCCCTAACGCAAGTGTGGCCTTTAGGAAGCACGTCATCTGTTTGCCAAAATTTTCAAAGCACCATGGTGAATATGGCCCAATCTCCTGTGCCATAGATCGCCCTCATCCTAGCTCACCACTCCTTCTACCTTGCCTGCCATTACTGCGCAGCCATCTACCTGCAACTGATAAAGGTTCTTAACTCGAACCCCTCTCCTTCGGGTTTCACCAGTTGCCTTACTGCGTAGGAAAGCCTTTCCCTCGCTAAAGACAACATCATATCCCTTGTCTTCCAACATCGCCACAGAGATCAGATTCTTCTTCAATCCTGGAACATGCATGACATCCCTCAAGATGAAAGGTTTGCCAGACTCCCTCTCAAAGAAAATGGTCTCGATACCAGTCGCACTGTATCTACCATCATTGCCCATCTCGATGTGCACTCCAAGATCCTTCTCATCCAGATCAGTAAACAAATATTTGTCTCTGGTCATATGGAAAGACGCACCACTGTCAAGAAACCACACTGATCCCATCACACTTGAGACCAAGCATGGGATCAGCGAAAAATCCAGCTCAAACTGCGAGGCTAAGGCCTCTCCAGCTGCAGATCCAGCAACCTGCTTATTTTTCTTCTTTTGTGGACAATTAGTGGCGTAATGTCCATGTTGGTGATAGTGAAAGCACTTCACCTTGGACATGTCCTACTTCTTTCCTTTCGCACCGGATTGAGAAGTATTCTTCTTGCTCTTCCCCTTCCTTGCTTTGGGAGCCAAAGTGCAATTTTCTTCATCTTCATTCTTCGATGAAGATCCATCCCTGGTACTTCGCCTTATCTCCTTCTGCACAAGATCCGACCAAAGTCGCTCCCATCATGGCAGTTTCTCTCGACCATTGACAGAGTCCTCATAGGAATGCCAACTCTTCGGAAGCCCAAGGAGAGCCAAGCTCACCAATTCCTCTTCATCTACAGTAACCCCCACACTTCCCAGCTCATCCCTGCACTGGACAAACTTTGTGAGGTACTTGGGTATACTTTCGCCCTTCTTCATTTTTATTTTCCTGAGCTTATCCTTGAGCGCCAACTTCCTCTGGTCGCTCTTGCTTTGGAACAAGTCTGTCAAAGCTTTCAACATCAAGAATGGAGAAGCTTTACCATGAAGGCTGGACACTATGTGATCCTTCACACCTTCCAACATAATCCTTCGACATTTTTTTGTCTTCTTTTGCCATGCGTCAAGTGCGGTAGCATCGTTAGAAGCAGGTTTTCGAATTTCTGCATGTGAACTCCTTCAACCCATTATACTCCAGAACTGCCTCCATCTCACACAATCCTTCCATGCAATATAATTTGAGCTTCCCTCAAGGGCATACTCCAATCGCAATCTGTTGAAAGACATCTCAACTTCGACACCAAAAAACACTACTGCAAATTTGAATTCCACCAGCACAAAACTCAACCGCTTCAATGCTTTGCAATTGCTCCAATGATCAATTATCGCTCTGATACCATGTATAAATTATATAACTGATATGTTATATGTCTAATATTCACCTGATCATACACTATTTGACTTCATGCACAATACGGAATCTATTCCACCATTGATCATCATATGCGGAAATTAAATCAAATGCATGCACACATTAAAACCATAAAAATTCACACACATTAACACAGTGATTTATGGGAAATATTAAAGTTGAAAACCCCCAACTATCTGTATAATATATTTCATAGATATCATGTAACAATCCTCATACAAATATTCTCACAAGCTCTCAGTACAGTCTCCAATCTCTACACACTAATCAGGCCCGATCTTACCCGAGTCCATGCCGTCTACTTGCCACTGCTAACTGCCTCTCTTCCGCATGCAACTAAATATGGGCTGCGAATGAACTCAAATTGGTCCAGCCTTGCTCACGTAATCCTCATTGGCATCTCCACTGAGTGTTGGATGCAATCAATGCATCACTATAGTCACAACTGATAGTCATCTTTCCCTTTCACCTATCTCTCCACTAGTCTCCACTGAAACTGTCCATGCACTGTAGTTAACTGATGTATTCTTCAGTTGATTAATGAGTTATTATTCAGCGAATTAATTAATAATTAATTCACACCACTCTCACTAGTGTATCAATAAATTAGACTAGGTACAACTAGCTCACGCAGGTGTCCCTAGCGAGTTAAAACGAACAGCTCCACCAGGGTTACCTCGATAACTCCACGAGCTACGTCACATGAGTTCTAGCCCAGAATCTCCATGAACTAGCTCACTTAACCCTCGGGAATAGCGTAATTCCTTCTGTCGGCTCTGTGAGGCATCTGACACTTAAATGAAGTCCTCGAGAATAAGATAATGTTTATAGTCCAAATATTATTAAGAGCTAATAATATTCGACATATCTATTTTTAAATGCAAAATCTAAAAATAGATTACGCCAGTATGTCTAAAAATAGAAGTCCATCTATTTTTCCAACTTGACCAACCATCCACAAATAGCATCCTGAAACTCATAGAATATGATCGACATGTCTAAAAATAGACATAGTCTAAAAATAGACTTGCGCCAAAAAT
>JAXQQM020071713.1:212500-219189 GCA_034641835.2 Pinus albicaulis | reverse complement strand
ATTAAATTTGATTATGCATAGGTTTTTTTACATTTAACTTTTCCTCCATTTTGACACATCCTAATGTCTATGGGCTAGGATTTTCATGAGTCTTCAATCCCAATTTTAGAAGAAAAATTATTGCTATGAGATTTTCATATGATCAAGAGTCCAATAGACCATCAATTTTAATCTTCTTGACTTGTGCCTTTATATGGAAGAGTATGGTCATTTCCTTCTCTTCTTATTTTTGAAGGATACTTAAATTCATCCCCTTCTGCATTAATGAATTTACAATGTTCTCATCCACATATGAGATTATTTCCACCTGATTCCATGAATCTATGGCCATGATATTTGCATTCTTAGTATCATTATTTTGGTTGTTTGAGTTGAGCTCTAGATGCAACTTCCAACACTTCTCCTCTAAATGACCTTCAATGTTACAATGGTTTTAGTGGTTGTTTAGATTTTTGCATTGATGTGCTATTTCTATTGTCTTTTTTTCTTTCCCCATTTTCCACTTCTTTTCCTCCTCCTATAATTCTTAATGTTAATACTTCTACTTTGAACCTCTTTATCTCCCTTTCTATTGGTGCATGTTCTCTACGTATTTTTCCTGTACACAAGGCTCATCATTGTGATGGATTTTAAAATGTCTTACTTAGGTAGACATCTATTTAAACCCCTCAAATACTTGAGGAGCATTTCTCGGTTCTTTGGAGAGATACCCAAGATTATTTTCATCTTCTTAAATTTCATGTACTCCTATACACTCAACCCTCGTCTTTTCTTGAAGTAATTCCATTGAATCCAATAGTACTCTAGATACATGATAGGGTATAAATGTACTTGATAATGTTTTTTTAATCTTCCCACTTATTAACTAGAGGATCTCCCTCTAGTTTCATGGTTTAAGTGTGGATTTCCCATCATTTCTGGGCATGACCATCTAATTTTAGATGCTAAATTAAGATTTTATGTCCTTCCTCTATGTGGGGAAAACTAAAATAAATATCTAACTATTGTAATCAGTTATTTAAATTCAAAACATCAATCTCACCTTATATGGCTTGATGTAGAACTTTGTATCCATCTTTAACAATGACTATGAATGGTTTGTGACACATGAACTAGGTTGTTCCTTTTCTCATTATTTCTTAGATTCCCTCTTCAGTTCATCCTTCTCCCCTAATTTCCCCTCTAATTTGACCTCTGAGTTGGAACATCCATCTTCATTAGCTCCCAACTTGTTTTCAAGATCTTGCATAAGGAGGTTCATGTTATGGTTGATATCTACATTCTCTTCTTCTAGCCTTGAGAACCTCTCATTTGACACATCTCGAGGGTTTTTAATAGATTTATTGGCCATAGGTGGGGTTTTACAACTTTCTACTTAAAAGAATCTAGATCCTTTGGAAATTCCCACAAATTACCCAAAGCCACCTACTCTTATACTAATATGATTCATAAATCGACTTTCATATTACACTGAATAGTTCATTGCAACATATTTGATAAAATTATACTTAAAATGTGAAATATTTAATATCATGGTTATCTAGAATTTCGGATTTATTAAGTTAAGTTTTCTAGCGTGCAATATATAAAATGTGGAAAATAGAGAATAGACACAAATAAACTCACTTCACAACTTCAAAAAGGACTTCTAGGGGTGATTGAAAAATAGAATAAGAGTATAGTGGCATTGTCTACCAAAAACAAATCAAAAAATTAAAAAACATAGTATATAAAAATATTAATGGTATTAGGGATTAATAATTAAATATAAAGATTTAACAATATTATCAAGCACGGGAGGAGACACACTAGAAATAAAGATGAAGCTATTGTTCATAAATGAATTCTACAAGAATCAAAGAGGGGTCGCTTGTTTGGTCTCTTTAGGTATACCATTACTTTTGGACTCGATCTCATAACTTAGCTAGGTTTATATAGATTAAAAAAAAATGGGAATGGAAATCAGGTCAAAATAGAGGAGGAAGAGTCAAGTCAAATTAATGCAAGAATGACTGATTGATAGGGCGAGTTATAGATTTTGATGAGGAAGGAATGGAAATCAGTTCAAAACAAGGGAAGAAAAATAGATTCAAATGAATGCAAGAATGACAGATCGATAGGGTGGTTTATGGGCTTTGAGGAAGAACAAGAAATTCTACTCTAATATATGGAACCAAAACTAATGAATAAATCATGAATACAAATATGAATATAAAATAAATATAATAAAAATACTTGTCATGGCTACAATAAATATCATTGTTATGTCTATCTGGTTCCCTCCTCTCCACTGTAAATACCTCCATTCATTGGACTTAATTGCTTCAATTAATGAGATCGAACAATAACACCCTTCATTTTCCCATGTATACCTTCTTGCTACTCCACTTGATCCATATTCAAGAGATACATTAAAATTAAACTTCAAATAATATGTTATTTTCTCTATCAAAAGCTACAAGATACAGACAGGCAAAAGAAAAAACGTAAAACCTTAACATAGACACTACAAAGAGAAACCACAGACATAATGTTATAGCCGCATAGACATAAAAATACACAAGTGAAAATATTTGTATTGCAAACATAATATAATTCTCTGCAAATGAAAATGATAGAAATAGGATATGGACAAAAAAAAACCCATTATTAGTGAAAACACATATACATAGCATAGTGAGAGTGGGATTATTGATATTTATAATTCTTAATTAAAGGTAACCAAATATGCATATTAATTTTGGGATATAAATTAAAAAAATAACTATTCGTAAAAACACATACTACCAACAAACTAAAGAAACATAGAGAGAGTAAGAATATTGATGTCTTATAATACTTTTAATTAAAATTAACCACCTATATATATTCATTTTACTACCAGAAAACTAAAGAAACGTAGAGAGAGTGAGATTATTGATATCTTATAATAATTTTAATTAAAATTAATCACCTATATATCTTCATTTTTATTTTTTTATTAAGAAAATATTTTATATTTATTAAAAAAAATGCTTATATGTTCAGTGTTACACAATATTATATATTAAAAAATACAACCACAATGATATTAAAAAGTATAAACATAATCATATAAACAAGGTTGGGTTATATTTGAACGATTGCAAATAAAATATGATTATAATTAAGAAAATAAAAATGGGCACCATTTCAATAGGTGTTTTTTTAGTATCATTAAGTATAATGATTATAAACTATTACAGGGATTATATTTTAATATGGGAGTAACTTGGAAAATCCTTGGATGTTCGGTTTATTTTTTAATCATAAAGCACAACCTACCTTAAAATCAAACAAGGGGGTTGAAAAGCAACAAGTTCCTACCAATGTTCTAGTTGTACCCCAAGTTTGTTTATCCAAAAAAACCACCTCTCATATG
This sequence comes from Pinus albicaulis, assembly GCA_034641835.2. Taxonomy (NCBI): domain Eukaryota; kingdom Viridiplantae; phylum Streptophyta; class Pinopsida; order Pinales; family Pinaceae; genus Pinus; species Pinus albicaulis. Next base: position 215,789 of record JAXQQM020071713.1, on the reverse strand, counting down.
GGAGAGTGGTTGCAAAGGAGACAACTTAATTATAAGGCCTTAAGGCTAATCGAATGAAAAATTAAAGTAATAATCTAAGATTCATGGGAGAAAGAACATAAAAATAAATATTCATATATTCAATACACGTTGTAAGAACTCGTTGCACCAAAAAAAATAATTCTCAAAATTAAACTTTTCAATTAAGCCATGAGGATCTAATTAAATTAAAAGTTGTTGAGAGAAAAATGGTGAGTAAAAACCAGAATAAGAGAGACTATGATGAATTACCTGAAGGGGTTTCCTATTAGACATCCTTTATAACTTTACATGCATATATAAGGAAGTAACATACATACATATGGAAGTAAGTTGAAATACTTATTATGGAATTCATAACACTTTAAATCTCAGTAAAATAAGAAGTCACTTGACATGGGGGGACACGAGACACGCAAGACACGAAAATGCGAGTGTCCGATACGGGTATGATGACCTCCAGGAATAGGAATTGTAGTCACGTAAATTAACCCATCAATTAATTCCCACCATAATTTAAGCAATTCTTTGCATTAAAAAAAATATAGGAATAAGATGCAAATAAATATACTTACTAGGAGTTACTTCTCACCATTATTTATGTATGAGTAAAATTGTAAATGTGTAGACATCTCAATTTATTAATTTATTGCATATCAAGACTATAGAATTTGATTTTCATATTAAACGTGATTAACTTAGCATTGACTAGTGTAGGTTATAATGTTTTATGCTATTTTTTCTAAACCATAATTTCTAACTTGCACTAAGATGCATTGCAACACGTGTTTTAAATGAATTGTTAATTTTACATTCAATACATTTACATATAAACAAAAGTTTAATCATAATCAAAATTTAACCTCTTCATTTTCGGTGTTCCCTTCCCGAGGTATGTTAATATTACAAGTTAACCTGAGAAGCAGTGATTGTTATATTTCTCTATTTCTATCTTAAGGCATTCAATATAATTGATCATCTTCATTACTAGTAGAATTACTCTTTTAATTTTTATTTTGTTTTCATTGAAAATCACAAGTTTTTCAATATCATGTTATATTTTACCCATTTTTAAATTAATTATTTTACCTATTTTTAGTACTAATTTAATTTGTAGTATAATTAATAGATCAAAATGATTTTTTCACATTGTTGTTGGTTAACTTTAACTAAAATCTGGTAAATATCTTTAAAAGCATGTGTTTAAGTTATTTAATACGTAAAATTCTAGTGTCCCAGGGTTTGAATCAATTTATACATTAAAAAATATATTTTAAACAAAAAAAAAATCATAATCTTGTTTGAAAATGAATCCCCACACTTTAGTGAAAATTTTCATATTATCTATAAGTTAAACTCTACCCCAATTTAATATGATTTGCAACTCAAGGTAAAGATCAAGAAAAAATTAATTTATCAATTTACATTCAAAACATATTCCTTTTACTTCTTATATTGCTAATTGATATATTTATAAAGTTTTTTTGTTTAAATAGTTTGTGTGGTTTTAAATAAGTTTGTACTTTTTTCTTCAAATTTTAGATATATTTTATCTATACCTATTTGGTTTTTTGATACAATAACTAATGACTAACATTTTATCAAAAAAATGATCCTAGAGATTGAGAAAATTCAAAGTTAAAAGAATGTATTCCTTAGAAGAAACTAATTTCCAAACTTTCATCTTTGTATTTTCCAAACAACTATATTTTTTTCTAGAGCATTATGCCATTTAGAATATGACTCCTACAGATCATGCCCTTGGAATATACAAATATATTTGCATGCTACACATGTCCATTACCATTTAGGGCATAAATTCTCTCTTTTATGGCCTCACTCTACATTTTATTCCTCCTTCCGTGGAAAATATGTAAAAACTATGCAGTTCAACAACTCTAACCTATAGGGAATCTCCTCAATACTTTCAATGTAATTGAAAATCCCAACTTATTGAATTTGTAGTAGGGTATCAGCTTATAAATTTTGACATAACATCTATAACTCATTTCATTTTTAATTTGTTATATTTCTTATATAATGAAATAGGAATCTCTTCAATACTTTCAATGTAATTGAAAATCCCAACTTATTGAATTTGCAGTAGGGTATCAGCTTATAAATTTTGACATAACATCTATAACTCATTTCATTTTTAATTTGTTATATTTCATATAATGAAATAGGCAACAACGAAATTTATCTGGATTAAGGAAACACATAATTGCCGTATATGACCATAGTCATATGTAGACATGATTTAAACAATAAGAACAAATCATCAATTCTATTTTTAGCATCTCTAGTTAAAAAATATATAGAAATATCTTAGATTGCATTGTTAGGCACTAGACACTAAATACAAAAGCACAAAAATTAATAAGAAGAGTTTAGTTTATGCGAAAATACACTTCTATATGACTCCTTAATGTTTAGCCCAAAAATAATGTTATTGTATCCTTAAACCACTTTTTATTGTTTTCTCTTTTCATGATCAAAATCACTTGCAAACATGATAAGAATAAGAATACAAAATGTTGAAAACCCAAATTTTGGGATTTCATAAACATACTTAATAACTATCCATTCTTGATCACGTGTTAGGCATTTTCTATTATTTCTAGCTCTCCTATTTGGGTTCAGTTGTCATGTGCATTAAGGCAAACTTGACATTGAATCACCTAGTTGTTTCTTATGGTGACAAAATTGAGTTTTCATGTCTTTCATTAAGGACTCTAAATCATCTAGTTGTTTCTTATGATGATAAAATCACTTCATCTATGTTTGAGGCTATTATCATGAAACTTCCACCACTTTTCAAGTGTGTGCCCATTTAAAATTCAAATTCCAATGTTTTTTTTAGGTGGGACATAATGTAGTGGCAACGCTAATATGTTACCTACTTGGGTTATAGTGATTTGTTAATGGGGTTGATATACATATTAGCATAGATAAATTTTAGTCTAGTATTTATTAAGCATTGAGAAGGATTAAAATAAAATAAAACATAATTTATGTGTGCATAACATATATAGGTTAAAATAGATCTATATTGGTTTATTCTTTTATTAGAGATTTCTAGTATTAGTATGGTGAGTAATTGTTTTAATTTTATTTTACATTTGTATGAATTTTTTATTTTTTCAATTTAATTAATTAGCATGAAGATTGTTCCCATAGAATGCCCACATGCATATGTCTCCACTTCAAAGGGATATAGTAATTTTAGTAATGCTAGAACCAATGTTTGGCTGATCTTCTTGTTTAACAC
>JAXQQM020071713.1:0-210000 GCA_034641835.2 Pinus albicaulis | reverse complement strand
CACACACACACACACACACTCCCTCTCCCCCCCTCTCTCTCTCACACACACACACTCTCTCTCTCTTTCTCTCCCTCCTAGTGTGTCCCTAGCCATCTCTCTTTCTCTCCCTCATTGTTATTATTATCATTATCATTATTGTATCATTTCACATGTACAATCCACATCATGTAGCAAACAAAAACATCTTATGAATTAAAAATAAAAAATCATCATATTATCTAAAAAAACACAATCATTATATCATCAAAGAAACAATAAACATATTATCAAATAAAAAATATGAAAGAAACAAATACATACACATTGCATATGCAAAATATTTTAACATTATATTATGTTACAACACATTTATTTCATCTTAATTATCATAAGCATACCATGATATCTACTTGCATTTAAAAATATACATAAAATACACCATACAAAAACACATACACATTATAAGTATAAATACATCTATACATAAATGTCAACGTCATATCATGTAACAAATATATCATGAAAGACAATTATTCATACATTTATATTTAAGTAAGCAAATACATTTATTCATATATATTTAAGTAAGCAAATACATTTATTTCAGATATTTTAAATAAACAAAAATGTATTTCAAATAAATAAAACAATAATATTCCTGAATAAATTTGATTTACATTATATAATTTTAATGTAGAAAAATTGATTCACTTAAAAGAAAAGAAAGATAAGCCTGGAAAATTAAGTGTACGCCAAGAAAGATAAACCTAGAAGACTGGGATTAGATTTTCATTTTTCAAGATAAGACTTAGATTGCCATCCATTTTCAATGTTGAAGTAAATGATAAGTGAAATGTGCGCCCAGACTTGGAAACTAAAAAATATGAAGTGAAACGTACGCTCAGACTTGAAAAATAAAATAATAATTGAAACTAAAAACTATTAAGTGAAAATAAAAATATAATTGAAACTGAAAAAATACTAAGTGAAACGTAAGCTCAAAATATAATTGAAACTGTAGCAATAATAATAATAATAATAATGGAGCCACTATTTTTATAAAATACAAAAGGGAAAGCTAGATGAACAACAAACACAAAATACAGAGCGGGTATAATGATGGCTTAACTGCAGGAAAATAAATAGTGTACAATAACAAAACGAGATCAACAATAAATAGAAATAGATAATCATGGCCGCTTAACTGCACAAACGTGTAAATAGATCATAATCATGGCTTAACTGCACAAACGATAACGAAGAGTGACTTCGGCATATCGTTTCCTAACATGTGACTTGGTTATTTTGAGATCAGGGCAAGGGCAAGATGATCGAAAGGCAAGAAAAGTAAAAGTAAAAATTAAGAGGAATTAATGGTAATGGGATTCCGTAGCCAGAACAGAAAAGAGCAGAGCAATTAAAGGACAGAGAGTATATATATGAGATTAATGCGGCGATTAGGCACTAATAATAGATTTAAAAACATTAATAGACGTAGTTGAGAGATGAACTCTAGAAGACTGATCCAATCAGAGGGGAAATCACGTCAAAACAGGGGAAGAAATCACTCCAATGACAGATTGATATGGTGAGTCATGGGCTTTTGACGAGGAGGAAGGACAAGAACATTGAACATTCAATTCTACTCTAAACTGAAGAACAAAAAATAGACATACCTGTGACGGCTGGCTGCTCCAACAAATACTCTCTGGTATATAAGAGATTAATGGGATTAGGGACTAATAACAGATTTAAATAAAAACATTAGGCCAGGCAGATACTCTGGCCTCCTAATGAATACAAGCAACACATAGCTGTCACGGCTGGCTGGCTGCAACAAATACTCTCTGGCTCCCTCCTCCTCTCCATTGATGACATCGTCCATGCATCCCTTCTTTCTCGCTCGCTGATCTTCTTGATGACACAACGCGTCTTAATTTCATTCGTCCATACAGCATCCCTTAAAACAAAAAGACCCACCAGATAAAACACTTCCAGTCACAGTTACACGACCAGATGAAACACTTCCCGTAGAAACATTGACATTATACAGTTACAGAGAAAAGAAAACACTTCCAATAGACATTCAACAAAATTCTCTGCAAATACAAGAAGAGGATGAACTATTTGTGGAGAGGCACCCAAACCATATATATATACACCGGAGGATGAACTATTCGTTGAGAGGCACCCATATATATACATACACCGCACCACAACACCTAAAGCATGAAGAATCCTTTAAGAAAAGAAAAAGCTTGATATTCTTGACCATTAAAAGGAGCGGCCACAACGTCTATAACAAAAACAAAACAAAAAAAGCGGAACGCACAGCTGTCACCACCGACCTTGGTCGTGTGTCCAGAACCACCTATGGCATGGCGAAGCGAAAGGTCACGTAAGTGTAAGGTTTCCAAGAACAACAAGAAAGGGAAGTGGTGGTGGTGGGGAACCACTCACGGCATTGCAAAACAAACGCGGTCGTCCGATTTAGTTAAAAATATTAAAAGAAATGGCAGGTTTTGGTTAAAAATATTAAAAGGGGCAGGCATGGGACATTGGATAAATTTAAATTATGTCCCAGCATGCATTCATTCATTTCCAGCAGGCTTCAGGTATCTACTCCTCACTGCATTCTACAAGCTTGAAGTTCCATTTCTGGATGCCCTCCATAACAGACAAGTACAAGTGATATTGGATCCATTGTTTCCAATTAGAGCGTTGTTTCTGCCATCAATTTTGATGATGCAATAACTCTGAGACGACGAAGAGTTCGATTCATGCATGGCAGACCCCGAAGTGCCGATGTCAGACGATGAAGAGTTCGATTCAGACTTCCTGGGTTTCGCAATTAGGTAATTTAAGTGTAATTAATATCTATGAAAGATTGGGTCAATTTAAATAAAAAGAATAATTAAATTACAAAGTTAATAATATCATTCATTTACTGTAATTACAATCGAACAGAAAATTCTGTAGTTACAATCCCACGTGACGTGGGAGAGTGAACTAGAATGGACTCGGGTGGTGACTTTTCTTTTATTCCTAAATTATATTTATTTTTTAATAATATATATCTTATCTTATTTTATTTTAGTTTAAGTGGAATCACGATGAGAATGCATTGTTTCTTTTTTAAACAAATAGCCTCTTTTTTTGAAAAATTGTCAAGAATTGCAGGTGATATAATAATTATGATAAATGTTTGTTAAAATAAAATTTGATTGAAAATTCAAATAGTTGTTTTGGAAATTTTTATTTCTAATATAAGGTAATACGTTAAGAAAATTAAAATTATTTTCACCAATTTGAAATTAGATTTGAATAAGAGTGTATAGAAATAATTTGAAATTAGATTTTAATAAGAGTGTATAGAAATAATTTGAAATTACATTTTAATGGAGTTGTCTACTCACACAATATAATAGCTTTTAAAAAATTAGGTAGTTGGAGGGTCTGAATTGCATTTTTTATGGTGGAAATGAATTCAGCGCCATAAAAAATCCTTATAGCACCCAAAATACTAAAGTTTAACCATTGTAATTCATATTTTCAAAAATCTTTACCGCAATTTTTAAAAATCTTTGCCGTAATACAACCATTTTAATAAGAAGGTATAGAAAACATTTGAAGTGAAACTGATTTTTTCTATTTTCAACTTATTTAAAATCACATAAATCATTTCATCTCACTTTCTAAAATAAATAAACTCCATAATACATAACATAACATTTTAAACTTATTTATATATAAAAAACCATATTAGCTATTTACCTATAATAGGATCAAAATAGGATGATACTTTTCTACAAAATTTTAAACTCAATTTATAATTTTGCGTATAACATTTTCTATAGAAAATTTTAAACTCAAGTTATAATTTTGGGTATAAGATTTTCTATCCCCATAAATGTAGATATTAATTTATTTATTTTTTAATTACGCTGATAGGCGTATCCCCCTATCGGAAGGAGCATCTTTTGTGATTAGGCTAATTAATCTTTTTGATCTGATGGTCTAGATTGAAAGATGCCGGTATATTCTGGTCGTCGCCACTAAATCAATGGATGAAATTCAAAAAAGTAACTTCCTTGCATATATAAATTGCGTGTTTAAACCATACTTATATTAATTTTTTACAAAACATGATTAAAAATTTACTATGCCATTTGTTGACCGCCACCTATCAAAATTAACAAGTGATGGTTCAAACTAAAATGCCACCTATTTGATTGTTCAAATTCTCAAATAAACATGAATTCTCAAAAAAAATGTGAGCACGCCACCTATCAAATTAGGATGAACTGGGAAGATGAACGTGGGTGGAATGGAAGATTACGGTTTAGTATTATGGGCCATGCGTAGGTTTTATCGAACGTGGGCGAGAGCGAGCAGGTGAGCGGCTTGTTGATCAAGGCGAATGGAATTGAGCTGGCATAACGTTTCAGGTTCAACTTTCATTCATTTAGTATTATGGGCCACACGTAGGTTTTATCGAACTGGGTGAGAGCGGGCAGGTGCGGATGGAATTGAGCTGGCATAACGTTTCAGGTTCAACTTTCATTTGCCTGTAAATTTCATGCATTTGAGTAATCCTTTCATTCGCCTGTAAATTTCATGCATTTGAGTAATCCGCTCGGCAAGCGAGTACATTTTGTTTATCCGAGTAGTAAAATCTTTGTCGAGTTCGATTCTATTGGAAAGAAATTTTTCATGGCGAATTCTGGGGTCACAAGACGGGGAGGCTACAGGCTTTGTCCATTGTTAAGATTGTGGCATGCTTTCTCACGATGATGATTACGACTTTCTTCTGGGTGATAGTAATGCTAATACTGCTTCCCTGGCCTTACGAGAGAATCAAGCAAGGAAATGCCTATGGCCACGTTACGGGTAGAATGCTGGTATGATTCTTTTCCCTTGTTATGTTAAGGTTCTTCTCCAAACTTACTATTTGCTTTCATTCTTAAATTACTATTTTCCTATCCTTCCATCACCGTGTCATGATACTCTTGAAAGTTTTATTAATGAACAGATATAACTTTTTGTTACGCTGGGGCGGGCCTAGGCTGGTTCGAGACCACTCTCCATTTATCACTTTGGGATTATTGATTTGAGAAGGGAATCTTGAAATGAAACAAATATTTGTTCATGATTTGTACAAAAATATGCAATTACAGGAAGATTTTTTAATAATGTATGAACAATTTTTTGTCAAGCTACAAGAACGGACAATTTCTATAGGTTATTTTTGGTTGGAAACTGTGAAGAAACGTCTCCCAGACCCAGCTTCTTATCCATATACATACACTCAGATATACTCTGCTTTATGCACCAGATAACATTCAAAAATTTTCTATTGAATCAATCACAAATTCATACTGTTATCCGGTATTTAATTTCTTTTTAGTAATTACAGGCAGCCATGGGAATATAAGAAGTTCCATGAGAATTTTTTGGGCTTGACCTCCACTCTTCTCAGTCCATCTAGTTGAATTATATATCTATATATATATTAGTTTTTATTTCTCAGGTCAGTTTCTTCAGAGTTTTATCCAACTCTAGCTGATCAATAGGCCCTTCCTCAAACTTTCCAGTTTGCAAGCCTTATAGACTTTTCAACATTATAAAGTTTCAGCATCAAGGTATAGATGTATGCATCCACGTATACATCTATCTATATTCATTTAACCTTAGTTTCTCCAACTACTTTCCCAGTAGTTTATATGGAAGGTAAATAGATGCTCTTTTCCTAGTATTTTTAAATATGCGTACAATCTTCCCTCACACACACTTTTATCACACAATTAGATTTCCAATAGGACTCTCCCCTTATTTAGTTGTTACAAATATTCAACCTATTTGAAACTCTGGTGCATGTTAAACTCTTCCATTGGAAACTAAGATATAGATCCTCTTGCTTCAATCAAATGGAAGTAGAGAATACTGAAATTGGTAGTTTAGACTCCCTAGTGTCAGATCCTCGTACTTAGTTAGGATTCAACTTCTGCTTTCATACCTTTAAACTTCCATGTAATAGAACAATTTAAATTCTTAATTCTACAATTCTTTCCATTGTAATACAGTCCCATACTGCTATCACAGACTTAGTTGTTTCCTATTTGCTGTTATTAGTTACAACGTTATTAAAAGGTTCTGTTTATACAACACCTCAACTCAGTTTTTCATTCCAAAGACAGGAAGCTACCACTTGAATTTTTCTATTCAATTAAACATTCAGATTGATTTATCATCTCTACCCTTTATTACTGAAATGTAAAAATCCCCAGAACTAACCCCTTGGTTTTTATTTAACTTCCTCCTTGATATTAACCTACTGAATTTTCAGCTACTACACTTAGCTTGTAATTGCATGAGGTATTGAACAAACATTCAATCTGAAATTTAAATAAGAAGTTCTAACAGAATCATGCATATAACCTTGATATACTTAACACAGATATAATTAATACAGTCATAAAATAATCTCCAAAATTATGCATGCATACCGCTACTATGACCATTCCTCCCAACCTTAGAGTTCGTTTATCTCCAGAACTCACCCCCGAGCTGAGATCCTCCAAGAACAGACTAACCTCAATCTGTTCTAGAGCAGCTTATTTAATCTATGCTTTCCCCAAAGCCTCTTTCCAATTCTGCGTCCAGAATTTCAGGATGCTTTATTCCTGTTTGCCTAGGCTTCCCTTATTTAGGGACTTTAAAGCTGCTTTCAGCTTTTCCAGCTTTCCCAGCTTTTTACCTCTTCTCAACTACTTTCCTCATCATTGGGGAATTTAGATTTTTCCTCAAAAATCTAAATTAGAAATAATTTCTGTCAAGGATTTTTGAAAGATTTTGGGAAAAGTCTTTACCTTTTCCATAACCTCATGGATTAGGCATATGATCTCAATTTCTCATTTGGTCATAGTGCATACACAATATTTTATTTATTTTTCATAAATAAATAATTAACCACATCCACACAAGTAATTATCCATTGGGGTCCACTCCCCTTTGGATTTATGTTCCAATGTCAAATCTGAAAAGCATAGAACTTGGGGGTGTTACATATTCCCCCTCTGAAAAAAAACACCGTCCTCGGTGTTGACAACTATCTACTTAGTTTATTTTGAAAATAAATATGAATGCTTTTCCATCATCTCAGCTTCTCTGTTCCATGTAGCTTTTTCAGCAGTAAAGTGCTCCACTGCACCTTTACTCTAGCTACTGTTCGATTTCGCAATTCAATTTCTTCCCGCTCTCAGAGTTGAGGCGGCTCTGGAAGGAATTCCTCTTCTAGTTCCACCTGGATCACATTCCAATCAATAATGTGAGAAGCATCATGTACAAAAATTATTTTTTTTCCAACAAGGAGACATGAAACACATCATGAAATTTAATATGCAAGGGTAAGGCTAGTTTATAAGCCATTAGTTTCCCCCCTTTCCAACACCTTCCTCGGTGTTACACTTTAACGTTGATTTTTCAACTTTGACAAAGATTTCTTCTTCATCCTTGATTAGTTTCCAGCAGAGTACTCTCCTGCTTCCACTCTATTTACTGATGCCTTATGCAGTTGATTTTCTTCCTACTTCTTTGCAAGAAGTCTGTCTGGAAGATCTTTTATTATGTTTTCTCTGTCAACACTTCATACCAATGTAAGTAATGTCAGGTACATACAATTGATAATCCACAACAACATTATGCATTTCAATAAACTTAAGAATTTCATTTATTAGTCAAACCGTTCAGGTTCATAATAGTTTAGTGCACTTTTAGTACACTACTTATCCTTTCTTGTTTTTCAGTGAGATTCTTTCCTCATGCAACTTGGTCCAGTTCAACTTTTCTTGATTTTCTAGGTGATTTATCTTCACCTTTTTTTCTCCTTGGTTTCCAGAGTGTATAATTTCCTGTTACACACTTGGCTAAACAATTTTACAACTTTTCATTAGTACTCATAAATGAAAGAAAACAATTGTATCATATGCATGGTTATGCTTACCCTTTCTCAGTTCATAGCTGTACTTCCAGCATCTTCTCATTGTTTTCTTTTGTTAGTCAATCAATTTAATTAGTAATAACTAGACTCGTTAATAATCTCTATAATTCAATTCTTACTTCACACATGAAATTTTTTTCCTCTAACCTCTTTTATGAATTGTATCCACTAGTTCAAAATTTACGTGAATAAATTTGGATCTGATGGGTTTCCCCCACACCCAAGTCCAAATGCATCTCATCCTCTTTTCTCTCAGTTGGTAGTTGTATGATTTCACACTATTTCCCTGTCTTGAATTTAAGACTCAGAAAAATTAAATTTAATAAAATTTACACCAACAAAATTTTATAGTGTGAATACATATTTCTTCTATAGTGATATATGTAGTTACTATGATTCCTCACATTCACAAGTATTAATACTTGATAATGTCAAAAGTAAATTTGACACAGTTTCCCCTTTTTCAAAGAATCACCAGAATTTATGCATTTACTTTTAATTGTATGTTCATGCTTTACTAATTCCAATGATGATTCACCAATTTTATCTATATGTGAATTTCACTAATCATTAAAAATAAATCCATGGTTTATATAGGTTTTCAATTCTACCCTAGCTAGCCCACCTGGGAAAATTTGATTTATCCCTTCATTCATTCATTCATAACTCAATATAATGGATTCGCATTACATTATTTACTATGCAATGGTCCACAATTACTAAACCAACTATTTAACTGTGTTTATAACTCATACTTAAGCTTACCACTTCATTATTTTCCATGAACTAAAATATGCTTATCACAAAATACTCTAGTCATGACTTAATTATACTTGCCTTGAAAATCATCTTGGTAATTTTTCCAATATCAATATTTTTTTCCACATTATACTTTTAACACTTAATCTACCACAACTAGTGTTTATTACTCCTTTAACCATAATTAGAGTAATAATATTCCAGCCATATGGTAAAATATGTCCCCCCACTTTACTTGCAACTTTTAAGGTGAATTCACTTTTAATATTCCCTAGTGAATTATTTCTTCTCCCTTAATCCCGTGGGTATAAAGTTTGAATTTTACTAACTGCAATAAATTATCATGTATGAAGATATTATATTCATACAACTCAACCACGTTATCATTATAACATATAACAAGATCACCTATATTTATAATGTTAATTGGAGATTTAACTTATGTCCCAGGTGCAATTTGTTTCATGTTAATCTATCATTTCTCATGATAATTATTATTATTTTATATATATATATATATATATATTTAATAGTTAATTAAGAATTTACAACTTATATTTAACATACCTCTATTAAATATAAATTGTCATTTTTCTATTATACACCTTTCTCTATATATTCCAATATAAACTTTCCTTCTTCTTTTGTTCCAATAACTATGGTAACACATAGTATTATATAACATATTAAGAACATATATCACCCCATAATTATTCATTTATATCTTTTCATGCTTCTAATCAACTTATTGAATATTAATAAAATTCTATTTTAGTTGTTTTAACACTCCCAAACTTTTTCCTTCAGTTTTACTTACATATATCCATTTCTTAACCTTATCCTGAAGGTTAATTTCCCTATAGATATATATTCTTGCCCACATAATTGTTTATACTCAGTTCCACCACACTCTAGTGGGGTTTATAGGTGTATTATTTTTTCATCTTAATTAAATTTTAATAGGATTAAACCATAGGAATTCCACTTCCAACTATGATATCCTTATTTACCCATCACATCCTAACACTTCTTAATTTTCCTAATCATCAATTTCCAGTACGCAAACTAAATTTCCCTATACTATGTGTTTTTTTTTTTTTTCTTGGTGTCTTTGCCTATAGTATAAATTCCACTATTGTAGCTTAGGTTTCCTCATTCTCAACCCATTTGGATTTCAGTTAGAGTCAAGAAGTATTAACCCTTTTTGTTTAATTATTATTGTATAATCTTTTCAACCCTTTTTATTTATCTATCATTGTATAACCTTTTCAACTATCATTTAGATCTTTTTATATCTAAAAATCTATATATGAAAATCGTGAGAATATTAATCCCTCCTTTTTGCATTCATGTTCTTAACCCACTAGCAAAATCGTGAACCATTAGTCCATTCAGCGCTTTACATATAATAATCTAAATATCATAGTCCATTCGGCGCTTTACATATAAAAATCTAAACATCATAAACCACGTAGACATTCATTATGTAAGAAAATGATAAGATAGCTGACATAGACGCTTATATGTATAACATCGGCCAACCCTAGTGCTGTCATCGCAATAATTGGGTATGCCGCGTAATGGTTTTATGTAACTGCTAACATGTATATCGGCGCGGTGTAGATATATTCTCAAGCATGATTTCTCATTTTGAAACCTACAGTTTTCATACTTGCTGTTACGCCGATTTATTTTGATTCTTATGTATGGTTGAGAATTCGATTTCCGAACAGTGAGATCGATAGGTTTAATTCTGAGCACCGCGTACATCTAACCGTGATTTTTTTTTATCAAACCCTAAACTGTGTGGTTTCTTATACGTTATGGACAGGTACTTATATACGCTGAAATTTTTCAGTTTCAGGTCTATATATCTGACAGAGGGTTTTCTTGTGGTGGTAATCGTTACGTGTCGGAGTATGAGAGGATTGTACAATTCGAAAAAACCGTCGTTTGATTGAGAGAGGTGCACGCGCCCTCCCCTCCGTCGCCACAATGTTTCATACAGCTCATTAGCGTGCCTCCGGTTCGAGACTGAGACCATTCGATCCAACATTCGTACCTCATCTCCAGAACTGAGAACACCTTTCATCAACAGCTGGATAGAAGAGATGGGAAGGTCGTTTCGGTAAGGATGTATTTACCGTCAATCGGTTTGCCAAGTACCATGAAAAACACTTAAATAATATTTAACTTATCGATTTGTACAGAAGTGGCTGTGCAACGAGATTTGTGAAAATCCCCTTCGGGATTTTGTCAAAACGCGGGGTCGCTACGGCCATCCCTGCACCAGATTTCCCATGTACATTGGTGGATTTCACCCTAGGGTTTCTGGTTCTTGTTATAATCCCTCCATTGTCCAGAACTCCTTGCTGTTCATATATCTCTTTTATTTCTTGTCTTATTTCTTCCAAGCCTCTCGGTGCTTAGTATTTCGTGGGTTCCCTTCCTAGAATGAATTCTTTTCCCTATGCTATTCAGGCACGGTGATTCAGTTGCGTTTTGTTTTTGTACTCTGTTATTATCATGTTTTGCAGGGTTGCTGGGCGACTTCGTGGCAGATTTCAGATTTCAGGTTGCAGGTTCCGGTTTTGCTTATCACGGCGCAGACTCGTTGTCCTGTCTGCAGATTTCATCACTGGCGGTAACTCTTATTTCTCGTCCGATTATCCTCCCTACTCTCTTCTTATTAAAATTTTTATTTATTCTTCTCTTATTTTTTTTGTGGCACATCGATGATCGTTTTGCTTTCAGGGTTTGTATAAATACTCTTGGAGTTTTCCTATACACTCCCACTAACTCATTTTTATGGAAATCCTGATGTACAGGTTGCCCAGGCACCGATTCTTCAAGGAACGATTTGGGCGCAGTTCCTGTTGCGCTGATGGTTCGGCCTCCGAAAAGGGTCAAGGGATTTAGTCATATGGATGTCGTGGCCCCATAAGACAGTGATTGTCATTTCATTTCTTTCCGGCTATCAACTGAAGAAGACTCTACTTAGTTGCATTCTACTGTAAGACATTTTCCCTTCTTGATTATTCCTCTGTCGCCCGCAGGTCGACTTCCGGTGAATTTGGGCAGGAGTGCTCCGCCATTTTCCAAACCTATTACGCTTTTCTCTCTCTCGGGTTTATTTCTACGATTTATGGCTGTAAAATGCAATATTAGTTTATCTTTCACGCCTGAAAACCCTAGGTATTCATTTAAAACGATGATACAACAATAATCTCTCTGTTTTAATAGTAATGGTAACCGATCAAAATTTAAATTTCTGAAAGGGAATTTTCCTTTTAAGTTACAGGTTATAATTAATTCCATGCATCGGTATCACAATTGTTTCCTCTAATTTCTAACCATAACTGATACGGCTATCCCTATCACTCTAGGGATCTTGCCGCCTTTAAATAGTAGAGTTAATAGCTATGTTTTTCCCACATATTGTTGTTCGTTGACCTCGCTTTCAGGTTAGAATTGGATACATTAAAATGTCGTGTAGATTTGATAGTTAACCTCAGTTTTTATGTTTATACATATAACCGGTCTTGTTCTTTTTAAAATGCATTTCTTGAACGAGTTTGGTTATTTGTTTTTTTTTTGTCACTCCTTTGGGTCATTACCGTAAGTGAAATCTAACCTCGTTTGCGTATAAAAATTATTAATGGTTGACCCGGCGCTACCATAAATTTTTCTGATTGTGATATAATAGAAATGGGAATGACGTAGCAAAAATAATCGTAACTCATATTCATATGCATGTTTAATACTACAGGTTGAACATATATATTCGTCATCGCTTTATTATACATCTGTTTCTTTACCTATCATGTCTAAAAAGGAGCTGAACGCTGTGAGCAGAACCCTTTGTACAATTCGGTAGTCATTAACTTAACGCATGTCCAATGCATAATGATTTAAATACTCGCCCGGAAAATCGTATAGTTCGACTACTCATTTATTTACATATTTATATTGTTCACATCTATATTATTTACACCCACTACTCTTTTAAAATTTGTTATTTACATGAACTATTGCACTAGCTCTCGGCGCTGACCTTTATGGTCATTTTGTATATATATCCAATAGTAAAGTGAGTAATGGACATAAATTTTAAGTTAAGTTTTGTTATTATATAGCTATTTTAAGGATTAGAAGTAGATCAATAATACCATATACACTTTAAAAGTAATACATAATATAGCACTTCTATAGAGTAAAAGTTCTTCTTAAGCTACAAAATTTCAAAATGCATACTCAATTGTTTTTCTTCTCTTTTATTATACCATGTAAATTGACAATGCTAATACAATATTTTTCTAGCAGACATATGAGCATGTATTTTCACATTTGTATAACTACATGCAATACCAGTTAATATTTAATTTTCTGTGGAGACTAAGTACCTTCAGATTTAAACCGTCTTTGGTTTAAAGTTTCTGCAGCTATATCCTTCAAGACTGTTTACTGTTCAAAATTTTTAACCTTAGCAAAAATTTTCCAACAACAGATATTTCTGTGTGAGTACATGATTTGCCCCGTGTTTTAGCTAAATTTCTGTAGGGATAAGTGATTTTCCTGCAAGTATACCTGAAATTATATCCAAGATATTTGTATACTTGAAGTAATATTTTTAATATTCCTAAAATTTATAACAGTTTATTATTTCTTTGTGAGCACATATCTTGCCCAATTTTTGAACTTGTGCTCCGATACCATTTGTCACGTCTCCCAGACCCAGCTTCTTATCCATATACATACACTCATATATACTCTGCTTTATGCACCATATAACATTCAAAAATTTTCTATTGAATCAATTACCAATTCATATTGTTATCCGGTATTTAATTTCTTTTTAGTAATTATAGGCAGCCATGGGAATATAAGAAGTTCCATGAGAATTTTTGGGCTTGACCTCCACCCTTCTCAGTCCATCTAGTTGACTTATATATCTATATATATATTAGTTTGTATTTCTCAGGTTAGTTTCTTCAGAGTTTTATCCAACTCTAGCTGATCAATAGGCCCTTCCTCAAACTTTCCAGTTGCAAGCCTTGTAGATTTTCAGCATTATAAAGTTTCAGCATCAAGGTATAGATGTATGCATCCACGTATACATCTATCTATATTCAGTTAACCTTCGTTGCTCCAACTACTTTCCCAGCAGTTTATATGGAAGGTGCATAGATGCTATTTTCCTAGTATTTCTAAATACGCTTACAATCTTCCCTCACACACTTTTATCACACAAATAGATTTTCAATAGGACTCTCCCCTTATTCTATTGTTACAATTATTCAACATATTTGAAACTCTAGTGCATATTAAACTCTTCCATGGGAAAACTAGGATATAGTTCCTCTTGCTTTAATCAAATGGTGGTAGTGAATACTGAAATTGATAGTTTAGACTCCCTAGTTTCAGATCCTCGTACTTGGTTAGGATTCAACCTCTGCTTTGATATATTTAAACTTCCATGTAATAGAACAATTTAAATTCTTAATTCTACAATTCTTTCCATTGTAATACAGCTGATATATTGAACCCCATACTGCTATCACAAACTTAGTGGTTTCCTACTTGCTGTTATTGGTTACAGCTTTATTAAAAGGTTCTGTTTATACAACATATCAACCAAATTTTTCATTCCAAAGACAGCAAGCTACCACTTGAATTTTTCTATTCGATTAAACATTCAGATTGATTTATCATCTCTACCCTTTATTACTGTAATGTAAAAATCCCCAGAACTAACCCCTTGGTTTTGGATTAACTTTCTCCTTGCTATTAACCTACTGAATTTTCAGCTACTATACTTAGCTTGTAATTGCATGAGGTACTGAACAAACATTCAATCTGAAATTTAAATAAGAAGTTCTAACAGAACCATGCATATAAACTTGATATACTTAACACAGATATAATTAATACAGTCATAAAATAATCTCCAAAATTATGCGCCTGCATCACAGCTACTATGACAGTCCTCCCTGGAAAACACTTCCAGAGTTAGTTTATCTCTAGAACTCTGCCATTAGTAAGATCCTCAGGAAACAGAGACTAACTTCAATCTGTTGCGGAAGCGGAAATTTAAGCTATGCTTTCCCCCAGAAGCTTGTTTCCAGTGCCGTCGAGAATTTCGGGATGCTTATTCTGTTTGCTGAGGCTGCTTGTTGGGGACTTTATTTACTTTCTGCTTTTCCAGCTTTTCCAACTTTTTACCTCTTCCAAACTACTTTCCTCATCATTGGGGAATTTATATTTTTCCTCAAAAATCTAAATTAGAAATAATTTCTTTCAAGGATTTTTGAAAGATTTTGAGGAAAGTCTTTACCTTTTCCATAACCTCATGGATTAGGCATGTGATCTCAATGATCTCATTTGGTCATAGTGCATACAAAATATTTTATTTATTTTTCGTAATTAATTAACTACATCCACACAATAATTATCCATTGGGGTCCACTCCCCTTTGGATTTATGTTCAAATGTCTAATTTGAAAAGCATAGAACTTGGGGGTGTTACCAACGGGGGGGGAAGGGGTTGTTTGGTGGCAATGAAAATTTGGGTTAGTATGTGTGGCGGTGGTTGGTATAGTGATAAAGAGAAGCGATGTGGGGAGTGGAAGAGCAACGGTGGAGCGATAGTGGGGTAGGAGGAATGGCCGATGGGATGCACGGGTAGAAGCGAAGTGTAGTGTGAGTATTGGACGGGTATAGTGAGTGCGGTTAGTTGAGGCGTAGGCGTGAAAGTAACGAGATAGCGGTGGGAGAGTTGCTGGGTTTGAGTTGGATGCCACTGGAGGCGGGTATCGGTAGGTCATGGGGCAACGTATGTTAACATTAGAGAGAGCATATTTTAGTAGCGGCGTGGCGGCAGGAGAGTGTCGAGGTATGGTGATGGAGGGTGGTGGTGGGGGTATGGGGATAAGCGTAGAGTGTAGAGATGAGGGAGGGTTGGTTGGAATGTGGGAAGATCGGAGATGGCATGCGGTGGGAATTAATAAAATTTAAGATTATAAATGAGAGGGCCGAGAGTGATGAGGGTCGAGCTGTAGGAGAGGGCAGATTTGCAGAAATAATATTTTTATTTTATTTTTATTTTTTATTTTTTGTAAAATAGCAGAGAGCAGAGAGCAGTAATTTCACAAATGTGGCAGAAAAGAGAGAGTATTTTTTCTTCCAGCAGTAGAATATTAGATAAATGCACAATTAGAGATCTGTAGAAAACTCAGAAATCTTTCAGTGAAAACTTAGAAATCTTTCGAGTAGCCCAGCAGCAGGAAAATAGACTTTAAAAATGCAGAATTTTCCAGAAAATTTTAGCAGTAAAACCCAGAAATTTGCAGAGATTTTTCAATGAAAAACTCAGAAATATTTTGTAGTAAAAACCAAAAACTTCTTCTTCAGAAATCCACTTTAAAACACTATTCCAACAACTCTTCAAAATGATGCAGAATTTAAAGTGCAGAAATTGCAGGAAGAAATCAACCTTCAGATGCGCAGTGCTGCTTGCTGCTCTTCTTCAAAACAAATGCCTGAATACTGCCAATTTCTGAATGCTTCAAAAAGCTTGATGAATACGGAAAAAAAGACTGCTGCAGGAAAACTCTAAATGCTGCAAAAATGCCAAGAATTTTGCAGATATGCACAGGCCATAAACACAAATGGCTCACTCAAGGTTGAGCTGGTTATGGACTTCTCAGCTCTGATACCATGTTAAACACCATGTTAAGCACACACATGGTGTATGAGAAGAATAAACACACGCATAAGAGACTCAACACACAATGAAAGATAAGCGTGAGGCTTTCTTATTTTTCCATTATACATTATGTACATTTATAATACAATGGTGTGACTCTTGGTTTCACATTCCAAGGTCACTTGGACTCCATTGTGACTTTTCGCATTCCACACCTACCCATGTAGGATTAGGTGTTCCAACAGTCTCTCAACCTTAAACACAATTTTTTTAATATTTTTTTTCACTTGTCATAACTCAAAGATATATAAGCTTCCACTTTTCTTTTTTTTTACTATAACAAGTTAACATTATTAATGAACAGTTTAGCACCCTAGTCAATTTATTCTTTTTAGGGCACCTTTACGAAGTTTGAGTATCTCTTAACTCTTTGTTTTAGATTTCTTAATAAATTGAGGACACTTTCAACTTTGTCTAGGCCTTGCATAACTTATGGTAGGAAATAATGAAGTTTGTTTATTACTACCTTAACTTTCACCATGCCCTTGATAAGGTGCCTATATAATTCAATACATATAATTCAATGGTCCTTATATATATATATATATATATATATATATATATATATATATATATCCCATTAGTTAATGGTATCCTTTATTAAAGTATATATATATATATCTCCCATTAGTTAGACCCATACATATATTTTCTTTTTAAAATGGATACCCTTCTACAAAGTGAATTTATGTATCATACCAACTTATCATTATTACGCTGATTTAGTTATCCTTGCATTATATATATATATCAAAATCGATATAGTTCTTTGCATCAAACTAATGTCTCTCTCGTATCTCCTTTATGTCTTATATATCTTTATACCACTTGTAATGTTCGATCTTCATTAAATATTAAGCCTTATTGTAAATACCCATATATATTTTACTCATGACATGGTTATGCAAATGTAAAGAGTTTGGTACAATTCCACTTGGTCCTACCTCATAATGACATTCCAGAAATTGGGTTTTCGAAACTGATGAGATTCTTTGACAATTGGATTTCTTTACTAATACGTTGACGGAGATTGTCAGTACATCTAAAGGCTTAATACTCCCGAACTACTTCTCATTTATTGCATGTACAACTCGGTGAAATTTTTAGCTCTGATATTAGAGTTGTCAATTAACAAATTGAACCGTACTTGATTTCGACCTTGATGTGGATTTCTCGGTACCTTCATATCTTTAATGTAATAATTTCTCTGGCTACCGTCATACTACTCCCATACCATGTCACGTGACAACCTTGGAAGTTTTTGAATCGAACCCTCGATCTGAAGGATGTGTCCATATCCCTCAACACTTGTACGGTTGAGATGGATTAGGGTTTTATCATGATTTTGGTTATTAAATGGAGATTTTGTCAATGAGTAGCATTCTTTTAATTTTTTGCTACCGAGAGCTCCAGTTCATCCTCCAAATTATTTCGCACAGAAGCCATGGTTTCCATATGCCGGGATTACCACCATACTTCTCAACCAATCTTTCTCCTGGATTTCGAAAATGGTGAGATTTATTTTTATTTTTGTTCTTTGTAAAATTTAAAGTTCTCGGTTCCTGGCTATATGTAGTTTGTTTTTCTTCCTTTGGATATAAATCTCACAGCTATTCCATACCTTCATCCATGCAGATGTATTAATATCGATTGAAATAAGTTGTAGTTCCCTTAATTCATGACTAAATTCGAATTTTCGATTTTCTAATTTTTCCCTCTGTTGTCTTCGACATACCCTACTTCAAAATTGTTCGTGGACAGAAATTTTGGCAATGGTTTGTTCACAACGTATTTGTGAGGTAATATGACTCATCAGTTCCTTTACCATTTTTCTGATTTCATACTATGCAATCTCGTGAAAGTCTCCAATCTCTAATTCTGGTTTAAATTTTTTTTTTTATAGTAAAATTTCTACTTTCATTAATTTTCCGTAGTTCGATATGTTGAGTCCACACACACACAGTCAGATTTTTCAATCTCTTTGGAATTATTTTCTGAATTGAAGAAAATCATTAACTTCTTCCATGTACCTACTTGTGCTTTTTCGGTTTGTAAATGATATTCAAAATTTTCTTTTAACTATACATGATTTTAACTCTTTGCATCCTCTTTTACACATTTTAGTAATGAATACCTAAATGTATAGTTTTTATAATTATATTCTCTAAATTTCCCCTTTTTATATCAACTAAAGAATCCAACATATTAGTCCACTTATCTTTTTAACTCAACACTAATGCTAGTTATTCATGAATAGAATCTATTTTTTGGTTTCCACTACTACTTTCTTCTATAATGCATACATAGTATATTCCTTAATGTTCTAGCACCATACTACTTTGAAATTTCATTATTATTCCAGATCTCTATTTTATATTGGTGTACTATAGTAGATTATAAACGTAATTCAATTATTTAATTCCGATTTTCTGCTAAAAGCAATACAGTGATATAATGGAGCAGTATAGTCGTATAATGAAACATGGAATTCTAGTTATAACTTTCAGATTTCTTTATTTCTTTCCTGAAAACAAATTCAAATTTCACATGGAGATATACAGATAATGAAATTAGTTGGAAGTAACCTTTCCACTTACTAACCAGAATAACAACTTCTCTGTGAGGTACCGATCTCCAGATTTAAACCTATCATGAAGTTTAGACACTCTGGAAGATGGGTCTCAACAGACCATTTCCATACAACTATACAGATTAGAGTATTTCTGCCATATCAAAATCTGTTAAATGTATGGGTATTTGATAACTTAGTGTATTAAAAAATAACTAACTTATTTTAAATTTACCAAGTTCACTTAAGCACATTCATATTTTCTTTTTTCTTATCCAAATTCAAATCAGATGTTGAGTTACACATAATCTAAATTCATCTAAATCAGAAATATACTAGTTTTGTGTGCATACCAATTGCTCTGACTAGTTCCTCCCAACCTTAGAGTTCTTTCTCCATAACTCACCCCTGAGCCAAGACCTTCGCTCCTAGTGATAGCCAACCCCCTTTTTCTATCCTGGAGTAGCTTATTTAAGTTGTGTCTTCCCAAGCCTGTTTCCAATTTATGCGTCTAGAAATTTCAGGATGCTTTCTTCCTGCTTTGCCTAGGCTTTCCCTCATTGAGGTACTTTAAAGCTGTATTTTTTGCCTTTCCATATTTTCTTCCTCTTCCCAATTACTTTCCTCTCCATTGGTGAAATTATATGTTTATCTCCAAATCTAATTTTGTTAATATTGCTTCCAAGGATTTTTAGAAGGTGTGGGAAAGTCTCATCACCTTATCCACATCCTCATGGATATAGGTTTCAAATCTCAATTCTCAATCTAGTCATTGCAAACATAAATTTTCCATTTATTTTTATTAATAAATAAAATAAATCCACACATTAGTTCTCCAATGGGGTTTGCTTCCCCTTTGGACTTATTAATTTTCAAATTAAAAAGCATAGAAACTTGGGGTGTTACTTAGATAGTGAATAGAGAAGGCATGGCCAAGCTTACAATCAAAATATATATATATATATATATATATATATATATATGAAAATAAAATTAAAAAATATATATTTCTCAATAATGCAATATAGTTTTTAAAAACAATATGTAAATTTTAAAATCTTAAAATTATCTAAAAAAATATATATTTGGACAAATTTCCATTGTTGAAAATTATTGGAATCTTAAGGATTTTCATAGAGGCGATATCTTATACTTAATGGCATCCTTGGAATTATAAGGATTTTCATAGAGGTGATATTTTATATTTAATCGCATCCTTGGAATTTTAAGGCTTTTTAGAGACATCATATCTTATCCTTAATACCATGCCTAAAAATCGTTAATATTTTAAGACTTCTGATATTTTATCTTTAATTTCATGTCTATCATTAAATTTTTAAAAAATTTCAGAGTCATGAAATTTTATCTTTTACATTATTATTAAAATATGTTGACAATTTACCCTAAAAAAAAAAAAACGTTATTCCAACATCAAAATTTTTCATTTTCAAGGTGTTTTTGCACACAAAATATTGGCGACGTTATTCCAACATCAATACTTTTCATTTTCAGGGTGTTTTTGCATATAAAAAATTGGAAACGTTATTCCAGCATCCACACTTTTCTTTTTCAGGGTGTTTTTGCACATAAAAAATTGGCGACGTTATTTTAGCATCAACACTTTTCATATTCAAGGTGTTTTTTGCAAAAAAAAATTGCCTTTTACTTCCATTTTTAAAAAATGTTGAAAATTTACCCAGAAAAAAAGGTTAACCCACAAAAACACTTCATTTTTTGGCTATTTTTCATGCTTTTTTGATGTTTTTTTGTTAGAATTCTCGTTTGGAGGTAATAGATCTCACTTCATCGTTAAAATTTTTAAGGGAAAAAAATAGAACAATAAATACTTCACATCAACAAGAACAAAAGAATGGAAAAGAAAAGAAGTTGAACTACCTTCGTCGTTGCAACAAAGATATTACGTACACATTCAGGAGTCCTAACCATATTAACTATATAGTTGTTAGAAAGAAATCCCTAACCATGTTCACCAACACAACCTCTCAAATTTCTAACCATCTCAAGAAAATGTTCACGTGGATCGTTCTCATAATGTCTTAAAATTGCATTTCCTTCTTTGTTTTCAAACAAAAGAGAATCGTTGTTCATATGGAAACTCTCTTTTGAACTGAATGTTCCCAAATAAGACAAAAGTTAGTACAACTTGCAAAAACATAAGTTCTTTTACATCATAAAAATCCAGGAAAAGAACATCGAAAAAAAATCTTCATTGCGCTAAAGCACTCATGTTCTCGTAGTTACGATTTATAATTCTTCTTTCTTCTTCATTTTATAAAGCTATTTTTTTCATTCGTACACTACTCTTCTTCGTGCTCTAATGGCATCCTTATATTGTTGATACCACTTCCGTTGGAATTCATTTGATCATTTCCATGCACTAGAAAAGTGAGGTCCTTTCACACCACTTTCACTTCTTTGTTTGTTCAACATTTCTATAATAAAATTAAACTTAGTTCAAAATTCCTTTTCCAATTACCTTGGAGGATAATACCTACTATTTAATCCTCAAAAAACTGTAACTCCTAACATTTCATAAATGTAAAAAGAAACTTAGTAACAAATACACCATCAAATTTCAAGCATATACACATGCAACAAATACTTTGAAAAGTATACTTCAAACACATCGAATAATAATATCCTTACAGATAAATCAAGAGTTCAAAAAATCAAATCTTATATCATGATGTACAAAACTAAATACATTCAAGGTTTTCAATTGATACAATAAGAAGTTTCACCAATGCTCCATTCATGCCAACAAAACCTTCCTTCCGAATAATTAGGAAAACCTTTCCATTTCTATAACTTTCAAAAAACAAAGAAATACAAAATCTATTCGAAGATTTTGAAAATATGGACAAAGAAGACTAATGTCCAATAAAAATATACAAATTTAGCGTACTTATTTCCTCAATATAACTTCAAAATATGAATTACAATGATATTATAAAATATTTGAAAACATTTAACATATATATCATATTCAAAAATATCGAAAAACAAACATGTTGAAGCCTCACAGATTAATTCAGTATATCCACATGTAGTGGAGGCCTATCAACAATAGAATATGCATTTGGAATAAGCGAAAAAAAATTTTCATTTTCAATCAAATCATCAAAATATTCAATCATTTCTACATAGAAGTGTGAGTCTTCAACCACGAATAGTCCATCAACAATTGTAGTTTTGTACAATCGAGTCACCAAGTCATCCACCTTTAATTGCACTTCAAACCAACCCAAGATAAGCAGTTTTTCTTCAGGTGTGCGTAAAGGAAGATAACCGAAACATTTACTATTTATATCCATGGAGATTGATTCAAGCCACAACCATCTGTACCCCCAATCATTTTCAAAATATTCCAGACTTTTTTCACATAAAATCAGATTTTTTTTACTTCATATAAATGGTTGGTCATGGTCGATTTTCATATTGAAACAATCCTTATCGCAAAATGACATTGGACAATGGCTGATCATGTTTGACCATGATCCTTTTTCATATGGAGATAATATTTGCAAAAAATGCAATAGTGGACCATGGTTGATTTTCATATTGAGAAAATGTTTGTCAGAATGTGATGTTGGACAATGGTTGACGATGGTTTGACCATTATAGACTTTATAAAACACGATTGATCATGCTTAGCAATGATTGACCATAAACACTTAAACCCTACAAATATGAACACTTACACCTTAAAAATAATTAATAACTATTTTAATAATAAATATTAATTAATAAGTCACTAAGTAATAATTAATTAAAAATTATGTTAAAGTGAATGATTTATTTTGTTAAAATTATATAATAAATTCATGATATATATATATATATATATAATTTTAAATTTTAAAAATCATGATTGTGATTAACTTATTATTTCAAAATAATTATAACCCTTAAAACATAGGTTTATTGATATAAAATAGCACGCCCTACATTTCATTACTTTTATTCATCATTTTGACACCCTCCAATGTGCATAATGTGTATTCACTCAAGGTTAGCTAAAGTAATATTATATATGGTATCCAAGATAATATTTAGAACATGTAATTATTATCAATAATAACCACAATTAAAATGTAGCATTCCAACTAATTTATGTCAAATTTAATATATTAAATTTTTAATTTCAATTTATGCATTTTTACTTCAATTTCTTATTTATAAAACAATTTAATAACCTACATATAATTTTATATACAAAGAATAATTTTTTTACAAAGCATAATTTTTTTTACAAAGAATATTAACTTAGTCCTATATTATTAGGTCACTACATATAATTATATATATATAGAATAATTTTATGTACAAAGAATGCTAACTTAGTCCTAGAATATATTGCAGTAAGAGATAAACCATTCTCATCAACTAAGAAACATTCTTATAACATATTAGATTACCTAATTGATTTCATTATGATTTCCAAGATTTCTTAATAATAATGAATTCAAAATTCAAAATTATAATTATAATTATGAAATGATAATTATTATTTATACTTTTAATTATTATGAAATGATAATATTTTTTTTAATTATTATTTTTGTTTTTTCTTGTTTGATGACTTTGATTTTATGGTTTTCTGCTTGCTGATGGCCGACATTAATACAGGTAACACAACAAGGTTATACATCAAAATTTTCTTTGGAACACGGATATTGGTCAGTTGTCGGGAAGCTAGGGGTTTCTAACGAGACCCGTTTGTGTCTGCAGGCTGACTTGTGGCACTCAGACTATCGAATCGTGGAGGTTCTAACTTGTGGCACTCGGAATGGTAGGTTATTTATAAACTTTGGGAATATTTGCAGCGAAAGTACTTACCGAAACACACTCATGAATTCTGGTTGATTTTTTTTGGCTCTAAGAACAAGCCTGCTCTAGAAGGAGGTCATTGTGAAAGAAATTAGAATTCGAATTCTAATTCGAAATAACGTTACGGTAGATGAAATTGGGAATAGTGTTTAGTTGCTATAATGATATTTAAATGATTTCTAACCAGACCCATTTCTATCTGTAGGACGACCTGTGTCGTGGCTCGAGTCGTGGAGGTTCGAACTTCTGGCACTCAGACAGCTACATTATTTATACACTTTCCGCATATTTCCAGCTAAAGTGACTCTACTGAAAGAAGTTCTTGAATTGTGGTTGATTTTTGTTTTCTTTTTTGTAAGAAGAACCCTGCTCTTGCATTACGTCATTGCAAAAGAATTTAAGATTCGAATGCTAATTCGATTAAGAATAACCCTACACTTAGCATTACGTCATTGCGAAAGAATTGTAATTCGAAAATTGGTTACTTTTGGTTCTAAGAAGAACCTTGCTCTTGCATTACGTTCATTGCCAAAGAATTAAAGATTCCAATTCTAATTTGAAATTCGGTGACTTGAGAGGAAATTGGGAATAAAGTCTAGTTGTTGTAATGATATTTCAATTATTTCTAACCATACCCAGCCAAGGGTTTCACTGTAGTGGATAAGTTGCTATCCTTGCCTGCTGGAGGTAACTTTGCAGTAAAAACTCCACAAAGACTCGGTACATTTTACATCCACGATGATATGTTTTTTTTTTAATTATTATGACATGATTTTTTTTCTTGATTATGATTAAACCTAATTATAAATTTTGACATATTTTTGTACCTAAAGAGCAGGTACTTAAAGAAACTCCTGATTTCTGGTTGATTTTTTTCTTTTTTCTAAATTGTGAAAGAATTTAAAATTCGAATTCTAATTCGAAACTTGGTTACCGTAAAGGAAAGTCTGGTTAATGTAATGATATTTAAATTGTTTCTAACCAGACCCCCCTGTCATGGATAAGCTGCTATCATTGCGTGTTGGAGGTAACTTTGCACTAAAAACTCTGCAGAGGTTCAATACATCTTACATCCAAGTTGAAATCTAAACCTAGAGTTTAACAGTCATTATGTTTTTGGTTTTTTTTTCTGGTCTAAACAGACATGAATTTCTTGCGCTAATAATTAAATTAAACTTAAATTAAATTAAGTTAACACAATTCATTAGTTTTTCGTCACTATTTTGTTTGATTGTGAAATGACAGTGCCATTTCTGGTTATTCCTGTTAATTGTCAAAAAAAATGACAGGTATTGTTTATGGTTTTTTTTATTTTTTAATTGTGAGAATATCATTATTTTGCTTGATTATGAATCAATTTAATTGTAACTTTCGCCATATTTGCAACTAAAGTGCCTCCTGAAAGAAAGAAACTCTTGAATTGGGGTTGAATTTTTTTTTTTGTTAAAAGAATAATTATTTCATTTGATTATAAAATAATATCATTTTTTTTTTGGAAATTTTTCAATAATCACATTTAAATGAACATTGATTAGGTTACGTTGAGTTTAAATAAATGTAGAAATGGCTAAACTAGCGGTTAAAATAATTACTAATTTAACTTTGAAATTTAATAATTAGTTTTATTTTAATTAATTTTATTATTTACTTAATTATTTAATAAAATCATAATGGCCGGTTATATTTAATTAATTTAATAGTTTAATTATTTAATAAAATAAATATATAAATCTTATTATTATTATTAATTCTTTATTACCTATTATATTATCGATTTTTTTTATTTTTTTTACATAGTCATTATTTGTGACTTTTTTTTAATTGGAAGAATTTTTTTATTTTTATGTGATTACTTTACTCGATTATGATTGAAATTAATCATAAATGAAAATAAAGTTAATCATCAACTAAATTAAAATTCATAAATATGATATAATATAATATAGTTTTGAATAATATAGTTAAACAATAAAATATAATATAAACATTCTAATTTTTTTTGGCAAATATATAAAAGTTTGAAAAATTAAAATTATAATATATTAATCATGGATCTCAAGTGAATTAAAATTAAAATTTTATTTTACATAAAATCTGCTTCTTTGAGTTGTCATTCTTTTCTGGAGGTAGGAGTGGCTCTTCCACAATTCTGCATGCATAATCTGACTCGTCCTCCTCCTACTTGGATGCGTGGGATGTTGACAGTGGAAAAAACAGCATGTGGTCTGCAGGCGAGATGGAGGAGGATGCATCAGTATCAGCACCCGTACAGGTTCTTCCCTCACCCGAGCTCGAGCTGTCGTGGTTGCTACTTGAACTACTTTGCACCGGCAAACCTTTCATCTTGGAGGGGGAGAAGGCAGGAGTGGGAGAAATGGTGGACTTGCGACGTCTTTTTTTGGGGCAGAGGTAGAAGCCAGAGGGTTCAAAAGGAGAATCCGGAAGGTGGAGAGATAGGCGGGCAAAGATATTGACGAGTTCGAGGATTTCCGGCTCCGCCCAATCAACAAAGAAATTCATCGTTCTGCCCAAAAAGGCTGAGGTGGGAGATCTAGAGGGAAGACCACATCTCCCTAATCTGCGATAACTCATGCGATGTGTTCTAGGCAGGGCGGAGGAGTGGGAATGGTCCTGAGACAAATAATAAGTCGAAGGAGCTTCCGAGGGAGCAGCTGGGGAACTCAGGTTCAAGGAAAAGCTAACAAAGGGGCAAGGAACAGAGCAGAGAAGCCTAGGCATGGCGAAGACGCTAGGAGAGTATATGCAGAGCCGAAGGGAGAGGTGAATGGCGGAAGGAGCAGGGGTGATAGATTTAAGGGCCGTGGGAGGCGGCCAAGGCAAAACAATCAAAGATAATATGCAGTGGATAGTCATTAAAGCGGAGGACGTCAATGGGAGGTTGGCGAGGGTGGAAAGTAAATTCCACTGGCTCCAACATCTAAAGCGACTTAGGTGGCCATATGCTTGCGCATGGGGAGGATAGCTGCCCTGTCACCTTCCGTCCAAGTGGCCCCTCTGATTATCAAGTTCTATCACCATTTTCCGGGAATTGCTTCTCAATGTTAAATTTATATTTTTTACACATTTCTTATTTTCTGTGTTTTTTTTCTTTTGAGAATGTGTCTAGAAATTTTCACCAATCCCTGAGCCTTTAATTTAGTCCATCATATTGCACATTGTAAAGTATTGTATGCCATATGTGCTTTCAAGTATAGGTATAGGTATTATATAATTAGGATTTGTTTTTTTACATTAAATGGATTTTTTAATTTCATATAAATGGTTGGTGGTTGGTCATGAAGGTATTACATAATTAGGATTATTTTTTTCACATTAAATTAGATTGTTTTTACTTCATATAAATGGTTGGTCATGGTTGATTTTTATATTGAAACAATCTTTCTCACAAAGAGACTTGGACAATGGTTGACCATGATCTTTTTTCATATGGAAATTATCTTTGCTAAAAATGCAATGGTGGATCATGGTTGATTTTCATATTGAGACAATATTGTTAGAATGTGACTTTTGGACAAGGTTGACTATGGTTTGACTATTATAGATTTATGAAATATGATTGATCATGGTTGGCGATGATTGGCCATAAACACTTAAAAATTAAGAATATAAACATTTAAACTTTAAAAATAATTAATAAATTATTTATTAATAATTTACTAAGTACTAATTAATTATAAATTATATTTTTTTTTTTTTTTTTCTAAGTGTGGAGTCTCGCCCATGCATAAAATTGCGATGGCACTTTCGGTGTCGGCAGTGGCTTTTGAGCGTAGGCTTGATAGTCAAGCAAGGCAAGCAAAGTCTGGACTGCCCAGAATGGGAAACCAGTCCTTTAAACCATAAAGTCTGAACCGCCCATGAGAGGGAAACCGCTTTTAAGTTTACATAAAACAAACTAACACGAGAGCTAAAAGTAGTGAACTGCATGTTCAGCAGAGCAGTAAAGCTAGGCAGCATATGATTTCTACATAAACAGAGCAAAAAAACCTGAGTGACGTTGCAGCTGCTATCCATGAGTAGGAGAGGGAGACTCTTCGGTGATTCTGCAAGCAAACATGTCGCTTCTATCCGCTTGGCCTTCGCTGGGAGCGCGTCCTACACCTGTGCGCTCTGTCTCCATGTTGGACTCGTGCTGAGGAACAAAGGAGGATGGAGCAGCCCGAGGGAAGCTGGAGCTGAGAGGGGGAGCTGGCGAAGTCGAGGAGCTGGGCGGAGCTATGTTGGGGACTTCTTCCCGAAGAGTGACAGTTATAAAAGCTGTAAGGGTGGCATTGCAGGAAGTGCAATCAAACCGTAGCTCAGCGCGCTGAGAGGTTTGTCTAATGGAGGGCCGAAGGGGTCGAGGAGCAACGCGGGGAGACTCATGAGTGGAGGACGGAGGGGCGGGGAAAGCGACGGGAGAAAAGACAGAGTCGACATCAAACGCTGCAGCAGGAAAGCCAGCATCCCCTGACAGAGAAGGGTCAGAGCTGCGAATAGGTGGCGGGCGCCTTTGATTAGAATGCCCACGGCTTGTGCCCCTTCTACATCTCATGCGCTCGCGGAGGCGAGGCATGGTGACCGGTTCAGGGCTGGGCTCAGCAAAACACGCAGAACTGACAGGGGAAGAATGAGAATCCTGGGCGCCACTGGGCGGAGCTGAAGAAGCTGGAACAAGACCACTGAGACCACGTCGTCTGCACCACGGACTGTTAGAGAAGTGGTAATTCGGAACCGGCTCAAAACAAGCAGCTAAAGAACAGTGCCTCCCCTTATTCGTTTTAACACTTGCCTCAACGCATCCAGGCGAGCAAATCGCGTGCAAAGGAGGAGGAGATCTGCAACCATCCGCCACACCAGTCAAGCCTCTGCAAATGCAATCCATGTCGCAAATAACCTCCATAACCAGGAGCTGGTTGAGCCGACCGAGATAGCAAAAACTCGCGCAGGGTGGTGAGTAATGGACAGAGTAAATGCCTGTACCGGGAGCCACATGGGCTACCCAAGCGAAATCCATCGGGAAGTGCACGATGTGCCACGTTCCCAGATGGTCATTAATCAACCGCATCCGGTGTTATATTATATTAATATGAATAATTTATTTTGCTAAAATTATATATAATAAATTTAATTATTTTGAATTTTAAAAATTATTGAGCAACTTATTATTTCAAAATAATTATAACCCTTAAAAAATACATTCATTAGTATAAAAAGACACCCCTACATTTCATTACTTCCATTCATCCAAAACATTTTGAAATTGAATTTGACACCTTCCAATGTGCATAATGTGTATTCACTCAAAATTAACAAAAGTAATATTACACATGTTATCCAAGATAATATTTAGACATATTATTATTATTGTCAATAATAGACACAATTAAGATGCAACATGTCAATTAATTTATGTCAAATTTAACATTTTAAATATTAAATTTTAAATTCAATTTATACATTTTTTACTTCGATTTCTTATTAATGTATATTGCATTAGGTTGGTTATTGATTTAACATTAATTTCTGTTTAACTTAAAAATTTTAAAATTTATTTAATGTTAAATATTATGAGTTGAAATGTATATATTTTTAATAATATTATAATATATTTATCTCAAATTCTATTAATTTAAAACTTTAACACATTATTGCAAAACTTATAGTTCTTTTGCCCGTTTAATTACTTTTGTACGCCATAAATCTCCAACTTTGCAGCCGTATTAAATTCCAACAAACAAAATCCCAAAAAATGTGTTTATAATTATTTGAAACTATTATTTTATTAACCGAAGGCCAAAGGATATGGTGAACCTGTTGCTTTCTTCGAGCAGGGGGAATATAGGAGGGTGACTGCACCATATAAAAGCCAGACTAGTAATGTTAATGGCGTTGAAAGGGAACAACGCTTTCACAAAAGAAATTTTATTTTACGTTTAATTATGAGATATTTTAATTTAAGTTTTAATTGAAATTTAATAATACGTTTTCTACTTTATATATATTTTTTAATTTAAAATATATTTTTAAATTTATAAATAAATTTAATTTAAAACTCTTAAACATTAAATTATACAAAATAAAATCTTACAAATTCAATAAATATTACACTAAAAAACACAATATCTAATAATTAAACTACAATATTATTTTATTAACGAATAGAGGGTGGGTGTATGTCGACATATCTTATTCTAATTGGGATTTCACAAATAGCTTCCATGGTACAAATACATCTGATTTCTGATTTTAAATTTTAATGATTTAATTTTAAAATGTTAGTTTTATATGTTTTAGTTTGTATTTATTTTTTCTTATTTATTTTAACAAATATTACAGAGTAAAATTTAATTTTTAAATTAATTATAAAATAGTTTTTTTTAATTAAAGTTTTAAATTACTTTAATTTAAATATATATTATCAATATAATTTGATTTGAAATAATTTCTTATTCTCACTTTGTGAAAATAATAAAAGGATTATAATTTAACGAATAGAGGGTGGGTGTATGTCAACCTATCGTATTCTAATTGGGATTTTAGAAATAGCTTCCATTGTACAAATACATCTGATTTTAAATTTTAATGATTTAATTTTAAAATGTTAGTTTTATATTTTTTAGTTTGTATTTATTTTTTATTATTTATTTTAACAAATATTACAAAGTAAAATTTAATTTTTAAATTAATTATAAAATAGTTTTTTTAATGAAAGTTTAAATTACTTTAATTTAAATATATATTATCAATATAATTTGATTTGAAATAATTTCTTATTCTTTGCTTTGTGAAAATAATAAAAAGATTATAATTTATATTTTTAAATTATATTATATTAATAATTATAAAATTATAAATGATATAGTTTTAAGTGGCAGTTTAATTGATAATAGAAGTAATAAGATATGTGTAAATTAAGAGATAGATCCCAAAAGAATTGACCCTTGTGAAAGTAAATACTATTGATTTAGTTGTTGATTTCTCTAAGTGTGTATATATATATAGAGATAAAAAGAGATATATATTATTAATGATTATATATTCATATGTATGTGTTGATAATCAACCAAGATTAATGTTAACAAAATTTATTTTTATATAATAATATATGTATGTATATATGTAAATAATGTGAAAACTTATCATAACTTAATTTTCAAATTAGCGTTTGGAATGGTCATATATGTTTACTATCCATAAATAGAGGCTAATCCATCATCATTATCAAGGAAAAACATGAGAGCTAGAATAACAACAAAATTTATCAAATGTTAAACATTATGAATTGAAATTTATATTTTTTCTAATAATATTATAATCTATTTATCTCAAATTCTATTGATTTAAAACTTTAACATGTTATTGCAAAACTTATAGTTCTTTGTACTAATTCAATTACTTCAGTGAGCGGTCAATCTCCAACTCTGCAGCCATATTAAATGCTAGTTAGTACAAATAATCGAAATTCCATTGAATATCATGTTCGACATATTTTTGACATGTAGAGGTAAAGCATGACACTATACTATAGCACTTTTGACATGTAGACCCAAAAGAGGACACTATGCTATAGCCACACGCACATATATCTATGTGTAATAAATATAATATTTTACTAATTCAACATATAAGTATAATTGGCTTACGCAATGCACTAATTTTATATATTTTCTTAACTCCTTAGAATATAAAGAGTTATCATATATATAGTTTTAAGTAGAAGAGTAATAATTATTATTATTGTTTTGTATTTGATTTAAATATGGAATTAAAGTTAAATGTTATTGGTGTGTTCAAGATTTTGTTATTTATAATGTTTAGAAATAGATTTTTATGAATTAATCATACAATAAATTAGATATATACATATGTTTTCATATTTAAAAAAAAAAAAAAACAAAAACTTAACTTTAAAAACAATTTACCACATAGCTTATATACATAATCATCTACTTTTAACATATGATATTGTTATCTTTATATTAATAAATTACACAATATTTTCATATCACATGAATATGTCATTGTATTTTTTATTTAATTATTTTGTTTTGTAAGTAAAGATTAACTTTTTTTATTTTTTGTTCTTCATCCTAAATAAATAACATAAATTTTAATAAAATCATTTATTTTATTAATTAAAATTTGTTACCCTAGAATATTGTTATATTTATATCAACAAATTATATAATGTATTCATATGTCATTGTATATACCAGCACAATGTTTGTAACCAAATTCCTCTATATTTTTAATTATAGTCAACTAATGAACTACTTATTTGAATATAATATTTCTCCATAGTTTAGTTATAGCGAGTTGAACATTTTTCCATTCAAAAATTGATGTGTGGTAATAAGTGCAAAATGTATAATAAATAGCAAATGTCCATCAACTTGTATCAATTATTTATTTTTTTGACTAATTAATTATATATTTGTTATTTACTTAATAACATTGAGTTGATTTGGAAGGCTCAAGACATTGATTGTATGATGGGAAAAATCACTAAATTATGATGGATTAAGATTATGTGGATTTTCAAATTTCATTTACTAACATCAAGGAACAAAAAAAAAAAGATAATAAATAATAAATGCATTTTTTTGCCTAAATGTAATTTTATACAATTGTTGAAATATATACAATTGTAAATTTTTATTTTTTTTAAATTATAACATAGCTATATTTAAACTAACTAACAAGTAATAACTACCATGTAGCAATTGTTCATGAACGCTTTGCTAACCTACATATAAATTTATATACAAAAAATGCTAACTTCATCCTATATTGTTAAGTCCTTACACTACCAAGAATATATTGCACTAGAAGATAAATCATCCTCAACTAATTATTATCAGATGATATGATTTTTTTTAATAGTAAAAAAAGTATTATTTTTATTTTATTATTTTCCTTCATTATGATTAAAATTAATCATAAATTAAATTAAAAATCAAATCTATAATTATATTATTAAAA
This sequence comes from Pinus albicaulis, assembly GCA_034641835.2. Classification (NCBI taxonomy): domain Eukaryota; kingdom Viridiplantae; phylum Streptophyta; class Pinopsida; order Pinales; family Pinaceae; genus Pinus; species Pinus albicaulis. The sequence goes on along the minus strand of JAXQQM020071713.1, from coordinate 177,090 downwards.
ATTATATTATATTTTATTATATTAAACATTAAAATATAATATAAATATAAAATATAAAATTAATTATGAAAAACGTTTAACACTTAAAATTAAATATATTAATATGGAAATGTCATGAAACTCAGTCTCTTCCTTAAGAACTATCTCGATGCTACGCGTTGCAAGATCTGACAATGTCATGAAAATTAAAATTAACATTTTATTTCACATCAATTTCGCCTCTCCCTTAAGAACATTCTGGAAGCCACGAGTTGCAAGATCTGTCCACACATGGAAATGTCAGGACAATTTTAATTTTAATTTTATTTTACATAAATTCCGCCTCTGCCTTAGCATTTTTTTCTAGAAGCCACGTGTTGCAAGATCTGTCCACATCGGAATTATGACTGCATCGGACGCGAGTTGAGGTGAAACTAAGGGTTTGTGTTGCAAGATCTGTGGACATCAGAATTATGACTGCATCGACGGTTGAGGTGAAACTAAGGGTTACTACAGCCTCCTCCATTCTGGTGCCCTATTAATTTATTCAACGAGAAGTAGAAGCTGGGAGCCGAGCCGAGCCGAGCCGTTTATCGTAAAATAGGAAAAAAGCCAAATCAATAACCAGGTAAAAGAACAATTAAAATAATTTCTTTTCTTTTTATTTTTCCCATATCTTTCCCTCGTAGAAGATCTTGATCTTGCTCTGCAACGGGGATTTTGGAGTCATGAATGAGTGGCTATCCTTGCGTGCTCCTGGAGATAAGTTTGCATTAAAAACTCCGCAGACATTCAATACATTTTACATGCAAGTTGCAATCTAAACGTTGGGTTTGACGGCGATAATGTTTTTCTTGTGTGAACATAGATGAATATCTTGTGCTACCGTCCTGGACTTTGGTTCGATGGTTGTTCTGCTTGCTGATGGCCGACATTAAAACACGTAACACAACAAGGAGTGGGCATTGAAGTCACTTTGGTTCGATGGTTCTTCTGGTTGCTGACGGTCGACATTAAGACAGGTAACACAACAAGGTTACCGTAGAGGAAATTATACATCTAAATTTTCTTTGGAACATTAATAATTGTCACTTGACGCGAAGCTAGGGGTGTTTCTAACGAGACCCGTTTCTCTCTGTACGATGACTTGTGTCGTGGTTCTAATCGTGGAGGTTCTAACTTGTTGCACTCGGACTGGTAGGTTATTTATAAACTTTGGGAATATTTGCAGCGAAAGTGCTTACCGAAAGAAACTCATTAATTCTGGCTGATTTTTTTTGGGTCATTGTGAAAGAATTTAGAATTCGAATTCTAATTCGAAATAAGGTTACAGTAGAGGAAATTGGGAATCGAGTTTAGTTGCTATAATGATATTTAAATTATTTCAAACCAGACCCATTTCTATCTGCAGGACGACGTGTTCCGTGGCTCCAGAATTGTGGTTGACTTTTTTGTTCTAAGAACCTTGCACTTGCATTACGTCATTGCCAAGGAATTTAGGATTCGAAATTCGGTAACTTCAGAAGAAATAGGGAATCGAGTTTAGTTGTTGTAATAATATTAAATTATTTCTAACCAAACCCATACGAAGGTTTCGTTGTCATGGATAACCGGCTATCCTTGCCTGCTGGATGCAACTTTGCACTAAAAACTCAACAAATACATTTTACATCAAAGTTGCAATGTAAACCTAGGGTTGCACAGTCATTAATTTTTTTTCTGTAAACAAAGATGAATTTATTGCGGTAATATAAATAAAATCAAACTTAAATTAAATTATATTAAAATAATTTATTACTTTCTGGTGACTATTTTGTTTGATTGTGAAATGATAGTATTGATTGTAAAATGATAGTCATTGTTGCTAATTTTTTGAAGTGTAACTTTTTGTGATTATTTTCTTTCTTTAGTATAGTAATTAACTCTTGTTATTTTTTTTAATTGTGAGATGATTTTCGTTAATATTTTGGAACTATTTCATTTGATAATCCATATATACAAATTTATATTATTATGATATGATTTATATTTGCTTGATTATAATTAGTTTTTTAGTTGTCAAGTAATTGTCTTGCTATTGTTTGTTTTAAATAGTAATTATTTGTTGTTGTGATTATTATGTTTTATTTAGTATAGTAATTATTTGTTGTTATTTCGCCAATTTCTTCCATTTGATTATCCAATGATAATTAATATATACAAATTTAATAGGATGCGGTTGATTGAGCCATCAGGGAGCAGTGGCACTCAGACCCGCTAAGATGGACCTCTTCAGTGCGGCCATATGGCTCCGGTATTATAGTAACCCACGTAAAAATCCCCATGACTGATGCGAACTCTTATTACCTTGAACGGCTCACTCAGCTCCTCGACATGGCTATTGTGTTTGGCATGGACAGTTTTCGCTGCGATTCGAATGGAGGAGTGGGCGGTCTCTGCTCTCCTCATCCTCTGCAGGTGAACTGCTCGCCCGTAAGCATTGAAGCTTCCATTAAAACCACTACAGGAAAGCGCTGCTGGATCGTGGCTTGTTTCAAACCAGCTCCAAATTGTCATTTCTCTCTCAGTCCTTGGTGTAAGCGACAAGCTTGGAACTCTGCCTCCATTGCTCAGTCAGGTAATTCTGCTACCTCCTCTATCAATTTGCTTCGTGGACATAGTAGCATCGCTCCGGCTTCTTTTGTTCAGGCGGAAGGCGTCCAGAATCCTCTTTCTCCCTCTGCCTACTTGGGGATTCTTGCTGAGTCTAGTTCTGTTTTGGAAACCATGCCCCGCCTCCGCGAGCGCATGAGAGCTCGAAGAGGCTCCACTCGTGGTCGGCTCTCTCATCAATGCGCGCCTCCCTCTCCCGTTCCCATGTCTGAGAACGCCTCTGGCATTTCTCCTGATACCATCTCTACCCCGCCTGCTCTCCATATGCCTCCTGCCGGTGTCAGCTCCCTTCGCCCCACCATTCGTCAAACCTCTCAACGCTCTGAGCTGAGGTTTGACTGCACCTCATGTGATGCCACTCTTACCACTTTTATTACTGTGACTCTGCGGGAGGAAGTCCCTAATTTCGCCCCGCCTAGCTCCTCGACTATGCGTGCTCCCTCCTTCAGCAACAGCTCCCCTCGTGACAGCCATGCCCTCTCTGCTCCTCAGCACAGGTCCTCCATGGAGATTGCACGCGAGGGTGATGGAAATGTTCCCGGTGACAATCAGGAGAACAGCAATGAGATGTTCACCTGCAGAATTATTGAAGAAAACCCCTCTCCTACTCATGGATCATAGCTCCTTCAGCTTCCAGGTTTTTTTCAGTTCTAGTCGAAACTATATGCATCTTAGCTACACTGCTTTGCTGTACAGGCAGTTTACTTATTTCAGCTACAGTTTCATTTTGTTTTTTGCAAATTTAAAGCCGGTTTCCCTCTCATGGGCGGCTCAGACATTATGGATTAATGGAATGGTTTCCCGTTCTGGGCAATCAGGCTGTGTACATACAGCTTGACTATCAGCTTACGAGCGTTCGAGCTTCTCTAGGCGACGGTGGAGTTTTGTACTACTACTTTTACTTACGCAATAGAATTTAGACTTACTTAGAAAAAATATATTATATACAAGTTTTTAAATTTTTATAAAATTATATGATTTTTTTTACATTATTATGATATGACTTATACTTGTTTGATTATGATTAAACCTAATCATAAATTTCAACAGATTTTTCTACCTTAAGTGCCCACTAAAAGAAACTCTTGAATTCTGGTTGATTTTTTTCTTTTTTCTAATAAAAACCCTTCTCTTACATGGCATGAGGTCAATGTGAAAGAATTTAGGATTCGAGTTCTAATTGGAAATTCGGTTATCGTAGAGGAAATTGGGAATTGAGTTTAGTTTCTGTAATGATATTTAAATTATTTCTAACCAAACCCATACGGAGGGTTTCACTGTGATGGACAAGCTGCTATCCTTGTGTGCTGGAGGTAATTTTGCACTAAAAACTCAGCAGAGATTCAATACATTTTGCATTCTAATTGCAATCTAAACCTAGAGTTTGAATGTTATTACATAATTCTCTAAACAGAGACGAATTTCTTTAGCTAATAATTAAATTAAATTTAAATTAAATTACATTAACACATTTCATTAAACTTAAATTAAATTACATTAATACAATCCATTAGTTTCTCGTGACTATTTTGTTTGATTGTGAAATGATAGTGTCATTATTTTTGGCTATTCTTTTTAATTTTCAAATGTTTGAAATGACAGGTGGCTATTTTTTTATTGTCAGAAAATCATTATTTTTATGTCAAATTTTTTCTTTTTATGTTAATATTTTGCTTGATTATTATTAAAATTGGCGAGAGCAGCCATTCCACAGGAATAACACACAATAATTAATTGTATTACTCACATACACAAGAGATACATATACTTGGAGTGAGATCCAATTGATTCTAATCTTGGAGAGAGAGGTTGAGAGAATCTCTCAACAACCTCAACAAACCCAATCCAAGATATACTAAAGTAAGCATAATCCTAAGAAATCCTAATACCCTCCCTTAATTCTTACTTTACAAAACATATAATACTTAATCACAATTACAAAAGAATGACAACACTTTGAACTTTCGTCGCTTTTTCTGATCTGATCTTCATCAACAACTCTACCCACTCTGCGGTCTTCTGGACTTCGCTCTTTCTTTCTCCATATCTTCGGGCTACCATTCAACCCATTTAAAATGCATTTGTTTCTGAACATCAATGATGAATTTGTAAGATCAAAGATTCTTGACACCCCCGAAGAAGAGTCTTGACACTGAACTACCCTATGGAAATATTTCCATCTGTGAAATAACCCCGAAGAATAAATTTCAATAGTCTATAGGAAAATATTCTAGGTACAGAATATGATCAGTGATCAATCCTACAAAGTGACCTTTACACAAATGGATCTCATATTGTAACCTGTAGTTGATTCTCTTGAAGCCCGAAGCACAAGAAGACCCATCAACATATAACAAATTCACACAATCAAATTAGCCAATTGTGCTCTCGGCACCGAAGAACGTCGAGAACGACTAATTTAAATAATGCTAATTTGTTTAATAATTGGTTCTGCAATATAAAAAAAATTACAATCATAATACATACACATTAATATATAAATTAATATATATATGCCCATTGCTCACGCAGTGAACCTCGTCCAACAACAAATTAATGGATTTAAACTACACCTCTGCCATCACAGTTTCAAAGCTCGGCAACATGTACTTCATATGCAGAATACCTGGCCACTGTGCCGATGGTATGAAACTTGCCGTTAAAGTTAAAGCTGCCACCATCTGCCACTCAATTTTCGATCTCAAAGCTTCGTTCCAGAAACTGCACTTGGTTAGCAGTTAGTCTTCTCTTCTTCTCCAGTGGATTGACAGAGCAGGAAATGTTCTTGTTGCCCATCACAAGGACGTTAGGCCCACCATACATTCTCCCACCGGACATCATCATCTCCTCAGAGAAAAACTCCTTCAAAACGTGTCCTCCAGTAACATTAAACGCAAAGCATATGCCCACCTCAGAATCGTTAGCAATATGGAAAATTAGAAAGATCCATTTTACCATGTGGCACAAGAAAATTTTTGGACGTCGTTTTGCAAACTGCCTCCCATGCGTGTGCAAATGCCTGAGTATCATCTTCAAGACATTTTGTAAAATACGTTGATTATATAGAGACAACAATGTTTCTTGATTTGTTCAAAACATTGAGAACCACAGTAAACCCCTTTTTTATGTTCGGGCTCCTTCAAATCCTCCTCACGACAGGTATTAAAATTGATATTAATATCAATCCCACCATGTGATACGAACTCAGACTAATTTGTTCCACCCAGCTCTGATACCATATTAAAATTGGTGAGAGCATCCATTCCATAGGAATATAACACAATAATTAATTGTATTACTCACATACACAAGAGATACATATAGTTGGAGTGAGATCCAATTGATTCTAATCTTGGAGAGAGAGGTTGAGAGAATCTCTCAACAACCTCAACAAACCCAATCCAAGATATACTAAAGTAAGCATAATCCTAACAAATCCTAATAATTATGAGTAAACTTAATCATAACTTTCAGTTTATTTGCAGGTAAAGTGCCTTGCCAAAGAAACTCGTGAATTATGCTTAAATTTTTTCTTCGTTCTAAGCAGAATTATTTCATTTGATTATGAAGTGATAATTATTATGATATGATATGATTTTTATGTTTTATTATTAATTATTATGAAATGATAATCATTGTTTGTGGCTATTTTTTCAATTGTGAGAAAAATATTATTTTTATGTGATTACTTTTCTTTATTATGATTGAACTTAATTAATATTGAAATTTATATAATATTATATTAAACATTAAAATATAATATAAACATTACAATAAAATATTACTTTTTTTTCAAATATATAAAATGTTGAAGACTTAAAATTAAAATATATTAATCATTGATTACATAAAAATTAAAATTTTATTTTTACTTTACATAAACTCTGCCTTTCCCTTAAAAATTTCTCGAAGCAATGTGTTGCAAGATCTATTTGCATCGGACGGTTGATGTGAAAGTAAGGTTGAGGTGAGAGTAAGGGTTACAATGGTAACCGTCTCTTCCATTTTCGTGCCCTACGCCTCATTTTTTTCCCTCCTCGGACAAGATCTTATCTACAATGAGGGTTTTCCTGTCATGGATGAGCGGCTATCAGTGTGTGCTAGAGGTAAGTTTGCACTAAAAACTCCACAGAGATTCAACATATTTTACATCCAAGTTTCAATCTAAACCTAGGGTTTAAATATCATAATGTTTTTTTGTGTAAAGAGAGATGGTTAGATATGTAACACCCCCAAGTTCTATGCTTTTCAAATGAAACATTTGAACATAAGTCCAAAGGGGAGTGGACCCCAATGGATAACTATTGTGTGGATGTGGTTAACTATTTATTTATGAAAAGTAAATAAAATATTGTGTATGCACTATGACTAGATGAGAAAGTGAGATCACATGCCTAATCCATGAGGTGATGGAAAAGGAAAAGACTTTCCCCAAATCTTTCAAAAATCCTTGAAAGAAATTATTTCTAATTTAGATTTTTGAGGAAAAATCTAAATTTCCCAATGAAGAGGAGTAGTTGGGAAGAGGTGAGAAAAAAGCTGGAAAAGCTGAGGAAAAGCTTAAAGCAGCTTTAAAGAGTCCCAAAATGGGAAGCCTAGTCTAAACAGGAATAAAGCATCCTGAAATTCTGGACGCAGAATTGGAAACAGGCTTTGGGGAAAGCACAGCTTAAATAAGCTGCTCCAGAACAGATTGAAGTTAGTCTGTTCTTGGAGGATCTCAGCTCGGGGGTGAGTTCTGGAGACAAACGAACTCTAAGGTTGGGTGGACTGGTCATAGTAGTGGTGTGCATGCATAATTTTGGAAGATATCTGTAAGGCTGTATTAAACCTATCCCTGTTTTATGTAAAGTTTGATGTTATGGTTCATTATGCAATTTATGAATTGTGATATTATGGTTCATTATGCAAATTATGAATTGTTATGTTATGGTGCATTATGAAAATGTTAGATTGATTAATGGTTCATGAACTTATGTAATTGCAAACTAAAGCTATTGATAGCAGAGACACATGGTTGGGTGTAGGGATGAGTACCTTGCAGTAATAAGGTTAGAGATGATAGACCAATTGAACAGTATCTAATAACTATGTATAGGTTGCTATCTTTTAAAGGAACATTTAATTTCTATGTGTATAAACAGAAAATGTGAACAAAACAGTACCCATGAACAACAAGTCCCAAACAACTAAACTTATCATAACAATGCTGATGGCACAGAATTCCCTGTAACCAATAACAGAAAGTAAGAACCGACAACCCCGTGATAGCAGTATGGGGTTCAGTTTGTCAGCTGCGTTCCCATGAAAAGAAATGTAAAAGTTAGAATTTAAATGATTCTATTAAATGAAAGTGTAAACATATGAAAGCAGAAGTTGAATCCTAACTAAGGACGAGGATCTAACACTAGAAATTCTAAACTATCCAGTTCAGTATTCTCTACCTCCCATTTGAGTGCACCAAGAAGATCTGTTTCCTAGTTTTCCCATGGAACAGTTGAATCTGTACCATAGTGTCACACATGTTGAAATGTTGTAATAGAAAAATAAGGGGGGGGGAAACCTATTGCAAAATCTATTGTGTGATAAAGGTTTGTGTGAGGGAAGATTGTAGGCATGTGAAAAAAATACAAGGAACAGAGCATCTGTTTACCGTCCATAGAAACTACTGGGAAGTAGTTGGAGCAATGGAGGTTAATTGCGTAGAGATAGATGTATGTGAGGAGGCATACATCTACACCTCGATGCTGAAACTTTAAAATGTTGAAAATTTTATCAGGCCTGCAAACTGGGGAGTTTGAGTAAGGGCCTAGTGATCAGCTAGAGTTGGACACAACTCTGAACAGAAAACCTGAGAAATACAAAGTAATATATATACAGATATATAAGTCTACTATATGGACTGAGAAGAGGGGAGGTCAAGCCCAATCGGGGTGATGTATCTAGACATGTTATGAAAATGAAGAAAAAAATAGTTCAAAAAAAAAAAGGGTACGGGAACGGCAAGATGATTTTATGTTTTCTCACGACTGACATTAAGAGAGGTAATCGAACAATGTTATACCGTCCTGGACTTTGGTTTGATGGTTATTCAATTTGCTAACGACCGACATTAAGGTAGTTAACCAAATAAGGTTATAAATATAAATTTCCTTTGCCATGCTTATAATGGTCACTTCACCCAAGGCCCGGGGTTTCTAGGAAGACCCATTTTTGTCTCTAGAACGACCTCTGCCCTCTGTCGTGGCTCGAATTATGGAGGTTCTGACTTCTAGCACTGAGTCATCTAGGTTATTTAAAAAATTTTGACATATTTCCAGCTAGACTCCCTAGCGAAAGAAATTTCTGAATTCTCGTTGAATTTTTTTTTGTTCTAAGAAGAACATGCTCTCGCATCACGTCTTCGTGAAAGAATTTATGATTCGAATTGTAATTTGAAATTAGGTTACTGTAGAGGAAATTGGGAATAGAGTTTAGTTGCAGTAATGATATGTAAATTATTTCTAATCAGTGTTAGTGTTAGAAAAATTTAAGACGGGATATTTTCCTCAACATAGAGTTGCCGAGAGGTTGTAATCGAGAAAATACAGTTGCGTAGAGGTCGAGACGTCTTAATCCAGACATATGGGACTTATTTTTATGGAGCGACAGAGTTGACTTGCACAATTATAATTGAGCAAAGAAAATCAAACAAATACAATTGGGGAGATTCAAACATATGAGACTTATTTTTATTGACTTGCATAGTTGACTTGCTCAATTATAATGGTGCAAAGAAAATAAAAAAACTCAAAATTTTCATAACCAAATTGTAACAAACCAAACTTTATATTATGATACAAAAATATTTTTCATAACGAAATTGCAACAAATGAGACAATTCATATGGAGGTCCTTCACCAATAAAACAAGAGTTCTTACTGAAATTTCATTCACAGTAAAACATGTAACTGTTTTTTTTCATGAGCTCACCAAAATTTGCTCCACTATTTTCTCTTTCTCTCTTCACAGATTTACATCTATCACACACTACATAAAGCTTCTACATTACATCTATCACACTAGATAAGGCTTTTACATAATTGTTATCTCAAACAATACATATCTAAGGCATTAATTCATGATAAGAAAAAATTAATACACACTATGGGTGAACATGTTTTTCTGAACTTTGCGGACAATTGCGTATCCATTTATACCAAGAATTCATAAAGTTTTATTTGCCTTTTAATTATTTAATCGGTTGTGGAATGTGTAATTGTCCTCTTGTTCAGAATTTTATTTAAATGATGTCATTTCTTGCAAATTAAATCTGCAACTTTCAAAACATTTACTTGAGGTATGGTTGGTGTCAGAAAATTTAACGCAGTGGTTGACATTAATTTTCCAACACTCCCTCTTAATCGCAACTTCATTCCCAAAAAATCTCTGAGATAAACAAAATTGGTTACGCCATTATTCTTGTTTTGGGAATATCCAAATGGATCTTTCATACGCCACTATTCTTGTTGATGGAGGCACTTTTTTCACTCTGTACAATGAATCGGCTATGAGATACCGTGTTTAAAAAAACCCTAAAGAATTTTTCACGTGTCAATGGCTTTGTGAAGATGTTTGCAAGTTGTTCTTCTGTCATGCAATGTTGCAATACAATTTTTCCATTGTTAACTAATTCTCTTATAAAATGATATTTAACATCAATCGCTTTATCCTCTTGTTAAAAACAGAATTCCTTGATAGTGAATTTGTGAAAATTTTGTTGCAGAAAATAGTTGGTGTTCATGGCTTAAACCCCTAAGAATTCTTCTTATCCAAACTGCTTGACTCGTTGCCATTGTTGCGGTGATATATTCAACTTATGTTGTTGACAATCACATTGTAGGTTGCTTCTTGGAATCCCATGAAATGGCTCCAGAACCCAAATGAAAAACATATCCCAACGTGCTCTTTTTGTCATTAACACTTTTTTCCCAATCACTGTGAGTATAGCTAACCAACCTAAAATCGTTTGTTGTGGTGTACAAATAAAATACTCCTTTTTCCCATTGACATACTTTAAAATCGTTTTCGTTGCTTGCCAATGTGTCTCTTTGGTTGTCTCCATGAACCTTGACACCAAACTCACTGCATACATTATATCAGGCCTAGTTGCGGTCAAATACATTAGGTTTCCCACCATATTTTTTTATAATGTCAAATTGACATCACTGCTGCAATATCGTTTTTCTCAACTTGAACCCCATGATAGTTGGATTTGGTGCAAGCTTGTTGTTATAAATATTAAACCTCTCTAAAATGTATGCTACATACTTTTCTTGGGAAATAAAAATACCATTTTTATTTTTCTTCACTTCCATGCCCAAAAAATATCTTAAGAACCCCAATTCAGTCACTTCAAACTCACTTTTATGACTTATTTGAAATTCGTGATGAGGAAATCATCACTCCCTCCAGAAATGAAATGATCTACATACAAAACAAAAATAAAAATCTTACCATCATTCTTTTTTATGTAGAGAGTAGGCTCACCATCACATTTTTTGAACCCATTGTCCATCAAGTAAGCATCTATCTTGCTATACCAGGCACACGGTGCTTGCTTCAGCCCATAAATATCTTTCCTCGACCTATACACCTTGTTTTCTTGTCCTTCTATCTCCTAACTAGGTGGTTGCGCAAGATATACCTCCTCTTTCAACACTCCATTCAAGACAGTTGATTTTATGTCCATTTGATACACTCTCCATCCTCGCGACTGGCACAAATGTCTTTGTGTAATCTCTTCCATGTTTTTGTTTGTATCCTTTGCAACTGCCCTTACTTTATGCCTTTCAATCTTGCCTTCAATGTTGTTTTTTCTCTTATAGACCCACTTCACTCCAATGACGTATTTTCCTTGCGAAAGATCCACTAACTCCCATGTGTCATTCTTTTCTATTGCTCCTATTTCTTCATCCATTACCGCAACCCATTTTTCTTCTTTCACTGCATCCTCAAAGTGGATTTGGTAATCTACATGACAAAAGAATGCAGAAAAAGAGTTTAGACCAACGCTATTATCAACTTCATTTTTCTCATATATTTCACTTAAATTTCTCAAATTTTGTCCTCTTATTCTTTCATAAGATGGGCTAGACATGTCACTTGGTGTTGCGCTTGGAGTATATGGCATTGCAGATATTTGTGGTGTGATTGGTGAAGCACTTCCATGACTCTGAAACTTTGGCTAGAGAATCGAACCCTGAGGGCTCACTGTTATACCTGGCTATTGCTTTGCATTTATCATTCCCATATGAGATTTGGTCACCCTCGAGAAGAAACCCAGGGGTCACTCAGTGGGCAGAGGAGGCATTGGAATGCATGGGCCAGCGTGAGCGGACGATGCTTTTATTACTGACAAAGAACGCTTTGTAGTCCTTCGGCATCACATTAAGGTGGAGATTTGTACAGATCAGATATGTAGGGGCACTTCTGACCTACGAATAGAGTATAATGTTTTCTTTTTATGTAGCCGAAGGTATAGAACAATATTTGGACCGAACGCATGCATTATGTGCTCTATCTCAAAGACTGATACTCTTAAGGTATGGCTCGAGGAGAGTCGATGACTCGAATGGAACTTGGCCACCATGAGCTTCATGGTCGAATAGTCGCTTGACAGCGTCGGGGTGGAGAGAGATGCGAACTAAAACCCTAGAGCTCATTTTTCTCGTCCATAGACCTAAAACAAAATTCCATATTTTTTTTTTGATGCATCCGTCGATGTCTCGTAGTTGGTATCTCCTTTAAACTTGATTTCAGTCTTCATGAATGAATTCATGATGAATATTTCTTGTCACTGTGGTGTGCTTCCTTAGTGGTCCATAAAAACAACAATTTTTTTTCTACATAATCTTTAATATGTTTATTAGTTTCAATTTATTAAATTGAAAATAAATATAATTTTAATATTAAATTTTTATTAATAATATTATATATCAAATAAAATTAGAAATATATATATTTCTCAATAGTGAATTAAACTTTTTTCTTTTTTCTATTTTTTTTTCTTTTTCTTTTTTTTAATTGGCCCACAGGGGCATGGTCTAGTGGCCAACCAACACACTATTATGGCATTCGTGTTGTTAAGTAGGTCACGAGTTCAAGTCTCGTCTTATCCGGGTACCGCTCTTGCAGGCTAGGCAGTTCCCTAAGAGGTTATAATGGTAGCCGGTGGCTTGGACCTCACGCCGCACCTATGAAAATTGCCTGATGTTGTCAATCCCTCTAAATAACAAAAAAAAAAGAAATATAACTTTTTAAAAACAATTTGCAAATTTCAAAATCTTAAAATTATTTAAAAATACAATATTTAGACAAATTTCCATGGCTGAAAATTACTGGAATTTTAAGGATTTTCATAGAGGTGATATTTTATCTTTAATGTCCTCTGGAATTTTAAGGCTTTTCAGAGACATGATATCTTATCTTTAATACCATGCTTAAAAATCATTGGAATTTTAAGACTTTTGATATCTTATCTTTAATGTCATGTCTACCATTGAAATTTCAAGGTTTTTCAGAGTCGTGATATTTTATCTTTAACAACATTATTAAAATGTGTTGACAATTTACCCCAAAAGAACATATATGTTATTCCAGCATCAACACTTTTCTTTTTCACGCCGTTTTTTCACACAAAAAATTGGCGATGTTATTCCAACATCAACACTTTTCATTTCCAGGTTTTTTTTCAAACAAAAAATTGGCAACGTTATTCCAGCATCAACACTTTTCATTTTCAGGGTGTTTTTGCACATAAAGAATTGGCGATGTTATTCCAGCATCAACACTTTTAATTTTTCAAGGTGTTTTATGGACAAAAAAAATTGAATTATACTTCCATTTTTAAAAAATGTTGAAAAATTACCCCGAAAAAAAAAAAAAGAGAGGTTATTTCAGAATACCACTTTTCATTTACGGGCTGCTTTTTCATGTTTTTTTATGTTTTTTTAGTTTGAATTTTCCTTTGGTGGTAATAGTCCTCATTTTATCAGTAACTTTGTTGAGGGAAAATAATAGAACAATAAAAAATTCACATCAACAATAAAAAAAAAATGGAAAAGAAAATAACTTGAACTGCCTACATTGTTGAAACAATGGTATTGCATACAAAGATATTGCGTACACATTCAAGAGGGCTAACTATATTAACTATATAGTTGTTAGAATGAAATAACTAACCTTGTTCACCAACGCAATCTCTCATATTTTCAACCAACTCAGGAAATTGTTCACATGGATTGTTCTTGTAATATCCCAAAATTACATTTCTTTCATTGTTTTCACACAAAAGACCATTGTTTTTATACAAACACTCTCTTTCGAACTAGGATGTTCCCAAAGAAGACAACGTTAGTAAATACTGCAAAAACATAATTTATTTTACATCATAAACATCCAGGAAAACGACCATCGAAAATAATCTTCGTTGCACTAAACCGCCCATGTTTTCATAGTTACGATTTATAGGTCCTCCTTATTCTTCATTTTCTAAAGCTATTTTTTTAATTGGTACACAAATCTTCTCTGCACTCGAATGACATCATTATTTTTTGATACCACACTCATTTGAATTCATTTCATCGTTTCCATCTACCAGCAGAGTGAGGTCTTTTCGCAACATTTTTTCTTCTTCATTCACTCAACATTTCTATGATAAAATTAAACTCACTTCAAAAGTCCTTTTCGAATTACCTTGGAGGATGATACCTACTATTTAATATTGAAAAAAATACAACTCCTAACCTTACAAAAATGTAAAAAGGAACTAAATAGTAACAAATAGGCCTTCAAATTTCAAGCATATACACACACAACAAATACTTTGAAAATTATACTTCGGACGCATCAAATAATAATCACCTTACAAATAAACCAAGAGGTCATACAATCAAATTCTATATCAAGATGTACAAAACTAAATACTTCCAAGGCTTTAAGCTGATACAATAAGAAGTTTCACCAATTATGGATTCATGCCAACAAAACCTTCCTTCTGAATAGATAAGAAAACCTTTCCATTTCTACAACTCTCAAAAAAACAAATCAATACAAATTCTATTCCAAATTTTTGAAAATATGGACAAAGAAGACTAATCTCCAACAAACATATCCAAATTATCTAGGTCCGAAATATAACTTCAAAACATGAATTACAATGATCTTAAAAAAATGTTTAAAAAAATTTAACATATATATTATGTTTAGAAATACCTAAAAACAAACTTTTTGAAGCCTCAAAGGTTAATTCAATATATGCATAAGTAGTGGAGGTATGTCAATAATAGAATATGAATTTGCAATATGCGAAAAAACATTTCCATTTTCAATCAAATCATCATTATATTCAGCCATTTATACATAGAAGCATGAATATTCAGCCACTGACAATCCATCAACAATTGATGTTTCGCACAATCGAGTCACCAAATCATACACCTTTAACTGCACTTTGGACCAACTCAGCATAACGACTTTTTCTTCAGCTTTGCGTAAAGGAAGGTAACCTTAAAATTTACTATTTATATCCATAGAGATTTATCCAAGAAACAACCATCTGTACCCCCAATCATCTTCAAAATATTCCAGACTTTTCTCTTTCGAGAGTCGACCAAATTCAAAGTTCTCTATCTATTCAACCGACTAAACAAAATTTGAACCATTATTAATAACACAAACAAGTTGATGCATGTATAACCCTAATGACATACACTATATGTCAACTATGGGAACAAATGAATAACCTCATTTGTTTCTATTCAAATCCAAACAGTAGTAGTGTAACCATAAGTAGGGTAGTCTTCATAACATTTGTCTTGATATACCTAATAAATTTTTTATTTAAAGAAGATAGCCTCCTTTAGTGGTGTTACACCACCATATGGAAGTTTCGTCCTCCTCCAAACCTTGTCAACACTACTGCAAATGACAAAATGTGAATCCATGTTTTAGAAACATGTTTCAATAACACCCATTCATATTTTTGTGGACTGCATTTTTTCAACCAAGAGAAGCATCCTTTCTCCCCAAGACTAAGAACACCAGGATTTCTAAACGATTTCGTAAAAGGGTGGAAAACAAAATTATTTTTTGTATGAAAATAACTTCGACGTGTGCTAAACAAAATCATTTATCCCACTATAAATTAAATTGTGTATCGAGAATGAAGAAAAGAAAAAACCATGGTAGACAAGCAACTCTATTGTTAAGGTATGATGCTATGAAGAAATCATGGGAAAAACAACCCAGGAAAGAAATAAATCCTAACTCTTTCTCACCGCATCAATTGCAACTCGCGAGGAGAAGCGGGTATTTCATAAAGAAAACACCATTCTCTACAATCATACCTAAATTTTATCAAGACCAATAAAGGAAGTCAGTGAAACAAAATCTCAATAATCTCAATAATCTGAAAGGGGGGGAGTTCCAAATTGCAACATCAATACCAAAACCACCAATTTTTTCTAAGAAAAAATGAAAACTCCCATTCTCTACTGCAAATTAAAAAAAAAAAACATATCAATGACGATGGCCACAACATGCATTAACTATTTTAATGTCAAAATCGATTGTGAAAAAAATCCATATTCACATATTGGTCATTATTCAGTTGTTAGAGACTTCAATATTACAATAAATAAATAAAATAGTGTAAGTTTAAACTTCATAATTTGGAAAAGCACATTCTGGTAAAAATTTGAAATTTCTCTAATAACCACTAAAATTTCAAATTTCAAATTTTAACACAATTAACCACTAAAATTTGAAATTCATAAAAACTAAAATTCAAAATTATAAAATTTGAATTCTTATGACAATTAAGCACTAAAATAGATACCAATGATTATTAACTACTATAATATGGATTATTCTATTTATATTTAAATGGTCTTGTATGGAGAATGTGTCTCACAATTGGAAATGGTCGAATATATGATATAATGGAAGATAGGAAATCTAATTCGATTGAATAAGTTGTTGTATATGATTTTTTTTTGCTGATAGTAATATGCTTTGTAGAATGATGGCTAATGTAAAATTATTTCAAAAGTTTTTTTGCTTCTGAATGTTAAATTTATGTTGTTTTACGCATCTCTTATTTTGTGCTTTTTGGAGAATGTGTCTCGAAATTTTCACCAATCTGAAGCCTTTTCAAGTTAGTAGGTCATATTGCGCACTGTAAATTATTGCATGTCACATGTGCTTTCAAGGATAGGTATTACATAATTAGGACTTTTTTTTCACATTAAATCAATTTATTTTTTTACTTCATATAAATTGTTGGTCATGGTTCATTGTCATATTGAAAAAATCCTTGTCGCAAAATGATGTTGGACAATGCTTGATCATGCTTGACCATGATTCTTTTCCATATGGAGATAATCTTTGCCAAAAATGCTACAGTGGACCATGGTTGATTTTCATATTGAGACAATCTTTGTTAGAATGTGACGTTGGACAATGGTTGACCATGGTTTAACCATTATAGACTTTATGAAACATGGTTGATCATGGTTGTGATGATTGACCATAAAGACTTAAACCGTACAAGTATGAACACTTAAACTCTAAAAATAATTAATAAATAATTTAATAATAAATGTTAATTAATAAATTACTAAGTAATAATTAATTAAAATTTATATTAAAATGAATGATTTATTTTGTTAAAATTATATATAATAAATTCATGATTTGATTTATATTTTTTTAGAATTATTTTAAATCTTAAAAATCATGATTTTGATTAACTTATTATTTCAAAATAATTAGAACCCTTAAAACATAGGTTCACTGGTATAAAATAGCACCCCTACATTCTTTACTTTCATTCATCCAAAACATTTTGACACCTTCCAATGTGCATAATGTGCATTCGCTCAAGATTAGCAAAAGTAGCATTACACATGCACAGATCCATGTCACGTCTCCCAAACCCATTTTTTTTTCTCTTTTTTTTTTTCTCATACATGTGTCTCTAGACACCTCTCAATCACATGCGTCGATAACAGATTATAGTTGTTATATTAAACACTTACAAAGGCAGATCGTTTTTCATGTAGTAGGCTTATATATATATATATTTGACTTATTTCTCAAAGTCGTGCAGATGATCACTAAAGCCCTAGTCAAACTCCCTCAGCCTTGCTCTTCTACTCGTTAATATTTTCCATATGTTAAAGTTCCAGCATCGAAGTATAGATGTATGCCTCCTCACATACATCTATCCCTACGCAATTCACCACCATTGCTCCACTACTTTCCCAGTAGTTCTATGGATGGTAACCAGATGCTCTGCTCATGGTATTTTACACATGCTTACAATCTTACTTCACCCAACTGTTATCACACACTAGATTGTTCAATAGGATTTCTCCCTTATTTTATTCTTATAAACATCCAACAAGTGTGACATTCGGGTACAAATTCAGCTGTTCCAAGTGAAAACTAGGAAACAGATCCTTGTGCTTCACTCAATTGGTGGTAGAGAATACGGCACTGGATAGTTTAGAATTTCTAGTGTTAGATCTTCGTCCTTAATTAGGGTTCAACTTCTACCTTCAGATGATTTCACTTGCATTTAATAGAATAGTTTAAATTCTACTGTTACCATTCTCTCCACTGGAACATACATACTGAACCCCATACGACTATCACAGGGTTATTGTTTCTTACTTTCTATTATTGGTTACAGGGGGTTCTGTGCCATCCGTATTGTTATGATAGGTTTAGTTGTTTGGAACTTACTGTTCATGGTTACTGGTTTGTTACCATTTTCTGTTTCTACACACAGAACTTAAATACTCCTTTCAAAGATATCAAGCTATACCTATACATAGTTATTAGATTGGCTGTTTAACAAATCTATCATCTCAAATCTCATTATTACCAGGTACTCCTACCTACACCCAACCATTTGTCTCTACTGTCAATAGTTGTATTTGCAATTACATAATGTACTGAACCATTAATCCATCTAGCAGTGGCATACTGCAACTTAACATACAATTCATACATTCCCTAATGCACTATAACATTGCAATTTCATAAATTGCCTAAAGGATTATAACATCACAACTTCATAAATTTCATAAAAGCCTATAACATCACAATTTCATAAATTGCATAAAGGAATATCATATCACAATTTCATAAATTGAGTAAAGGAATATAACATCACCATTTCATAAAAAACAGAGATGATTAACACAGACTTACAGATAACTCTAAATTTATGCATGCACACCTCTACCATGACCAGTCCTCCCAACCATAGAATCCTCTTTATCTCCCAGGATTCACCCCCGAGCAGAGATCCTCCAAGAACAGACTAACTTCAATCTGTTCTGGAGCAGCTTATTTAAGCTGTGCTTTCCCCAAGCCTGTTTCCAATTCTGCGTCCAGAATTTCAGGATGCTTTATTCCTGTTTAGCCTAGGCTTCCCATGTTTGGGATCCTTTAAAGCTGCTTTAAGCTTTTCCTCAGCTTTTCCAGCTTTTTCTCACCTCTTCTCAACTACTCCTCTTCATTGGGGAAATTTAGATTTTTCCTCAAAAATCTAAATTAGAAATAATTTCTTTCAAGGATTTTTGAAAGATTTGGGGAAAGTCTTTTTTTCCTTTTCCATCACCTCATGGATTAGGCATGGGATCTCACTTTCTCATCTGGTCATAGTGCATGCACAACATTTTATTTATTTTTCATAATTAAGTATTTAACCATATCCACATAACAATTATCCATTGGGGTCCACTCCCCTATGGATGTATGTTCAAATGTCAACTTTGAAAAGCATAGAACTTGGGGGTGTTTCACAAGATAATATTTAGCACATCTTATTATTGTCAATAATAGCCATAATTAAAATGTAGCATCCCAACTAATTTATGTCAAATTTATCATATTAAATTTTTAATTTCAATTTATGCATTTTTACATCAATTTCTTATATATAAACAATTTTCTAAACTACATATAATTTTATATACAAAGAATGCAATCTTATTCCAATATTATTTCACCCTCACACCACTCACACCACTAAGTATATATTGCACTAAGAAATAAACCATCCTCAACAACTAAGAAACATTCCTATAACATATTAGTTTACCTAATGAAATATCCTCACACCACTAAGAATATATTGCACTATAAGAGAAATCATCCTCAACAATTAAGAAACATTCTTACAACAAATTCGCTTACTTAATTGATTTCATTAGTATTTCCTTAATAGTAATGAATTAGAAAAAAAAAAAAAAAAAATTCTAAGTAAGCTTAATTCTATTAACAGAGGAGTAAAATTACATAGTGACCGTAGTCAAGACACCTGCTCCAGAAAGAAGCAGAGATAGCAGGAGAAACATAAGAGGAGACTGCCCTGTAACAGGGAAACCAGTCTGACAGTTTGCCAAAACCCACGCAGGGGAGCTTAAAGTCCAAAAAGAACAAAACAAACTGGAATTCCACTTAACCGAGTTAACAGACGCTAGCTCAATAGAATGAGCCGCAGATACAGAGAAAAACACCACAGAATACTGAATATTCATCAAGATTTTCTGCCACGATGCAGCACCAACCTGAAGTGCGCAGGTCCGAGGCTAAAGCTTCTTCTAAGACTGATGGGCCAAGGTCAGCCTGCGCCATCTCCACCTCTGGGATGCTACGTGCTGGAGCTTCCAAAGGCTGCCTTGCCGCACTGTCAGCCCCATCACGAGGGAACAAAGTTTTGGTGAATTCCACACCTGTGTCCATCACGAGAGAAGTGGTGTCCTCCATTTGGGCGGTCTCATGAAAAACTACAGTGAAGATGGTTGTGATTCTCGGGTGATTCAAAGCACTATTGAAGATGAACCGAGCAGAACCATTGGTGGGAGGAGGAACAGAAGCAGGAGGACAGGGAGTGTGGGAGCCCCTGTGATGAGTATCCAAGGAACTCCATCTCCCACTCCGCGTACGAGGATAGTGGCTACCCACACGACCTCTCGAAGTAGCAGGCGAAGTAGAGGACGGGCTAGAGGGTCGGGTGGAGGAGCGACCCCTGTAGCTGCCTCTGCGGCTTCTCATTCTGTGTCTCAACCTCGGCATATTGGAACCAAGAGTAGGAGGAGCGAACACAAATGTTGGATTGTCCAAATGCGGCAGGGGGCGCAAGGCACTTGCGAAAAGAATCGAAATATCCCTCAACGCCCTTGCAGTAGGACCACAACCAGTCTTCCAATGCCCATTCCTCTCTCCGTCACATTCAATAAGTTGCAAAGTAGAACAGACATCCACCAGCTGGTAAACGATTTTGAAACCATAAACAGAATTGAGAAGGGGCCGGTGTGACCGCCTAAGCTGCAAGGAGAAATGAACGCCAAGTTGCCCTTTATCATTCTTGCTCCTGCTACGAGGATCCTTCGTTCGATCATGAGCATTGAAGAGAGGTGAGTGCTCCAGCATGCGAAGGCATGCGAGGTCAGAACCCTGCAAGATAGTCATAATGCGGAAGGCCGAACCTCTAGACCACAATCCTGTGAACTGTGCGGGTTGTAAATGCTGAGATCCATTGGGCGGCTGCGTATTTACCTTCTCGTCTGGGGTGGACAGGTGTCGACCCGCTTCGTCACACCCCTGTCCCATCCTTCTAGTCATTTGTTTGATCACCCGCATCCGGGGAATTAGAAATAAAAATATTATAATTATAATTATAATTATTTAATTATGAAATTATAATTATTATTTATAATTTTAATTATTATGAAATAATATGATTTTTTTAATTAATATTTTTTAATTGTGAAAAACATATTATTTTTGTTTCATTATTTTATTAAACTTAATCATAAATTAAATAAAAAATCACAACTATAATTATATTAATAAAAATTATATTATATTATATTAAAAACCAAAATATTATATATACATTAAAATAAAAAATTAAACAAATAGACGTTTAACGCTTAAAATTAAAATATATTAATCTCGAATTGTCATGAAAATTAAAATTGAAATTTTATTTCACATAAACGCCGTTTCTCCCTTAAGAACTTTCTCGAATCCACGTGTTGCACGATCTGACCGCATCGGACAGTTGAGGCGAATTAAAATATATTAATCTCGAAATGTCATGAAAAGTAAAATTAAAATTTTATTTCACATAAATTTCGCCTCTCCCTTGAAAACACTCTCCAAGCACCTGTTGCAAGATGACCGTATCGGAATTAGGACTGCATCTGATCGTTGAGGTGAATTAAAATATATTAATCTAGAAATGTCATGAAAATTAAAATTGTAATTTTATTTTACATAAATTTCGCCTCTCATAACAACTCTCTCTAAGCCACGTTTTACAAGATCTGTCCACATCGGAATTAGGACTGCATTTGACGGTTGAAGTGAAACTAAGGGTTACAATGGTAATCGCCTGGGTCCATTTTGGTGACTTACTACTCGTTTGTTTTTTATTTTTTTTATTTAGTTAAGAGTATGTTTCTTTCGGATAATTTATTCAGTAAAAAGTTGGTAGAGAAAACCAGATTTTTTTATCTATTTATTAAGAGTTTGTTTCTTTTGGATAATTTATTCAGTTAAAACCAAAAATTATAAAACACAAAAATTAAAAATTAAAATATATTAAAATTTTAAAATTAAAAACAATAACAAAATGTCACGACAAAAAAATATGAGATGATATTAAAATCTTAAACTGGTTAAACCTTTTAGAATATATTAAAACATTAAAATTAAAAAACTTAAATACATTAAAACTTTAAAAATGACGGGAAAAAGAGATGAAACTATATTAAACTGTAAAAATAAAATTAAAAAAAAATTAAAATAAGAATATGATACTATATTAAAATTTAAAACTGGTTAAAACTTAGAAAAAAAAATTAAATTATTTAAAAATTAAAAACAATAACTAAAAGTCACGACAAAAAAATATGGGACTATATTAAAATTTAAAGTTTGTTAAAGCTTTTAAAAGGTAACGACAAAAAAAGTCACGCCAAAATATATGAAACTATATTAAAATTTAAAGCTGGATAAAATTAAAAACAATAACTAAAAGTCACGACAAAAATATATGAGACTATATTTTAAACTGATTAGAACTTAAAAAATAAAAAAATAAAATTTATTAAAACTTAAAACAGAAAATTATAAAATAAAATATATTAAAATTTTATAAATAAAAATTAAAAAAACTAAATTATATTAAAATTTAAAAATGAAAAAATAATAATGTGTCGTAAGGGTTAGAACTTTAAAAAAATTAGGAACTTAAATTAAAAGTTCAAACATTAAAATTTTAAAGAAAAAACATTATAAATGATAAATAAAAAATTTAAAATATATTAAAAATTTATAAATAAAATAATAATAATAATAATAATAATTATTATATTATAAAAAAAAACAAAAACTAATGTATCGTAACTCTAACTGCAATTCATAGTTAGAATTTAAAAAAAATTATTCAAAGTTTATTTAAAGTTATTCAAAAAAAAATTTCCAAAATGAAAAAGTCAAAATTTTATTATTGGATGAACTAGTTTAAAGAATAGCTATGAAATAGATATATCGATAAAGCTATTCATTGAGATAACAACTTAAATTATTCAAAGTTTATTCAAAGTTATTGAAAGTTTTTTTCCAAAATGAAAATGTCAAAATTTTACCATTGGATGAACTAGTTTAAAGCATAGTTATGAATTAGATATATCAATAAAGCTAGTCATTGAGATAACAACTTTACACTATTTGATAGGAGATAAGTGGATCTTTTGTTGAGCATCGATTAAATCATTCTTTTAGCTGACATACTGACATTAATTCACTACTCACAGGTACCATGGTGAACTCTTAATGTAGAAAGTAGGAGATTTCCATTATTTAACACAATATTATGCAAGACTTGTTATGTATTTGATGAGGAGAGGGCCTATAAATAAACACAAAAGGCTTTTTATGCCTTATAAGGTAGAATTTATTCCCAAAAAGTGGAAAAATGATGCAAAGTGTACATTTAAAGATGAGAATGTTTCCTTCCACACCTGTTTGGTGCATATTTATTTCTCCTCTCATAGTCGTTTCTAACAATTTTTCAATATTGAATTGTCTCACTTGATCACCAAAAGTGGTTTCCAGGTTCATCTCAAGTAAAAAGCGTTGTTTATGACTACTAATTCTACACCTTAGACAAATATGTGTCCTTATGGAATCCATGATTTACAACACCTGCAGACTTTGCATCTTTTAAAAAATTGATCCCTTATTATAAAAAATCATTTGAGGCCATCGTTTATCAAGATTATCAAGGTTTTAAATGTTTACACAACTTGGACGAACTAACCATGAAGAAACATGCCACTCTTATAAATCTTTATCAAAATTTTCTTCATATATGAGCATCTCAACATCCTCTTCATCACCTTCATATCGCGCGATATCTCAAATTCCTCCAATTATGAACAATATTTTAAGTTAACAACTCAATATCTAAGGCAATGTCACGAAACGTCTTGTATAAAAGCATCTCACTCCAAAAATATATTTCGAACTCTTCCAACCCTTCATGAGGAACAACATAAAACCGTGTCCAAACACGAACGATATCATGGTTATCTCGTGGCCTCCATGGCTCCTGCCTATGCTTCACATAAAAGCTCCAAGATATTGTCATTTCTATCAAGCACGAATGTTCTCAAAAAACATGTTTGATCAACCTCAATGAATTTTTTTCCACACAAAACTTCATCATAATGTGACGAAACCATTTGGTAAACTTTGTTCCCAACATTTAACGAGAAAAATCTACAACTACGAAATACAAGAGGCAACTTTAGCAACAAATGGAAGGTTTCTTGAGCTCCAATTTCATGCTCAAAAAGTGTTTTTGTAAGGAACCTTATATACAGAGATAATACAGGAGCTTCATACCCACTCCCACTAGTAACTCTGGTCAATATTTTGTGATAAATTTATGATCTTCCCTCTACCTTCAAAGCATATTTTTTGATATACTTAAAAACATGATGTTAGGAAATAACTGGATGACAATCAACATTTTCTCGCCAGATTGTCAAAACATCAACATTGTGAACATTTAAACGATCATCGTTTCATGTCGGTTCGTACCTTTTTCCCGTTTTTTTATTGATGTACAATATTAAATCCACATGAACCTCCCATGGAGATTCATAGCAACATGAAAGAACAAAATTTTTTTTAGGTAAATAACAATCAACATTGCATTTTGTATGACTTTTGGTTACAGTTCACTAAATTCTCATAATCTTCTTCGAGTTGTAAGAAATAATTTTCTGAGTATGTAAATGACATGAATCCTCATTTATAGTTTGATGGATCATGAAATTTTGATGATGTATGTCACGCGGATTCTGGGCGTTAACGTACTTTTCAAAGTAGCACTTTGTTGCATTGACAACAATGCCATTAGACCAATCCAAATTTTCCATATCCATTGCTTCAGGCAACAACAAAAATCCATGGATGTGAACAGAACCTCTATACTGCCACTCATACCTGAAAAAATTCAAAATATGAAATTAACATATATTAACCAATCATAAGAACATACATTTTGCTTTAAATCATTAAAAAATAAGTTGAAAAGGTATGAAAACAAAATCTATACCAAAATTCTTTAGCACCAACATGTCTCTACAAAACTATGTCACATAAGATATTGAATATTTGGTGCATGTACATAGAAAATATATGTGGGTACTGAATAAAATTTTGATTTTTTTTTGCATGCTCACTTTCTCAATGACAATGCAAGTTGGAAGGCATAACATTATGCAAATAAGGCCACTTTGTGTTAGCTGCACTCAATGTAAAAATCAAAGTATGGAAACCCAACTAGTTGATCATGTCAGTGAGTTCAGAGTGACAGTTGATACAAGAAGCCCTCCTACCCCTAAGATGATATCCAAATGCATTAATTTAACATGAAACTTATTCTTTGGCAGATCAAAAAGTTGCTAACGCATTTCTCGAATAGTTGTAGGCGCATTTTCATGAAAATGTTTCTTCAAAAAGAAAGATGTTCCCTGACTACAATGGAAAATGATCATATTCAATAATAAATATAAAAATTGAGGATGGGTTCCAAATATTTTATTATAAAATTTAAATATATACAAACCATATTCATCCATCTCAACATTGCAAATACAAGGATGTAACCAGTCAACGCTATACACAATAAAGTGGGGAATGCCATATATAGCAAACCTTGAGTGTTATATTCATTAATTGGAGATTTACCAATATCTGGCCAATATATTAGTTCGACTAATGAGATATTTCCATTCCCAATAAATATTCTTATTCTATCATCTTCCCTGAATTCATTAGGCAAGTGAGAAAGAAAGGATGATGGGAGACAATGAAAATACCTAGCCCTATCTTTTTCAATATCGGAATCCTTCGTAGTTATTCATCAACATCACTATCAACATATTGTAACCTTCTAGAAACATCAGTAGGTATTTCCGGGAGAGCAACAACTAAATCCAGTTCAATATTCATATCTCTCTAGTACTTATCCATTTCAATTTTATAAAGCAATGCATCCATCACACGTTTTCTCTTAACATAGTAATATTTGTCCAATATTAACATCTCTGTAGTACTTCCTCAATATTAACATCTATGTAGTACTTTTGTCCATTTAAATTTTATAAAGCAATGTATCCATCACCCTATTTTTACAGGTCATCCAGACGTATTGGATAATGAAAAATTTACTTGCCAGAGCCATGGCTGAAAACCACCAACTGCGAGAAGAGCCTAATCTACAAGGGCATGGACATAACTAGGAAGACGAGCTAAATGTCACATTAATTGAAAAAGAAATTCAATCAATTCAATTTCAATTTTTTCATCAGAACGTCAGGCTTGGACGAATGGAGAAGTTGTTGCAGAGCATACCGAGCAAGAAACACCAGGGTCGCGTGTGAAGGACCCGACATTGGTAGACTCATGAGATGTCTGATTATCTGCAAATTTGTAGGCTCCTCTTGTAATTTTTTATTTTAATATGTCAGATAGCATTTACATTATCAGTTGTTTATGTAGTATGATAGTTCAAAATATAGCGTCAAAAACATGGTCCAACATTCTCAAAACCTATAAGTTTTGGATGGCATATGATGCACCAGTGGCCAACAGACCTAGTTTCCAACGAGCAGGTGGAGGTCACCAGGAACATATTTTTTGTAACCTTCCTTATAGATAATGAATAGAGAAAGCACGGTCAAGTTTACAAAAAAAAAAATATTAAATTATTATTAGTATTATTATATATGAAAATAAAATTAAAAAAAAATATATTTCTTAATAATGGAATATAGTTTTTAAAAACAATATGTAAATTTCAAAATCTTAAAATTATTTAAAAATAAAATATTTAGACAAATTTCCATGGTTTAAAATTATTAGAATTTTAAGGATTTTCATAGAGGCGATATTTTATATTTAATGGCATCCTTGGAATTTTAAGGATTTTCATAGAGGCGATATTTTATATTTAATGACATTCTTGGAATTTTAAGGCTTTTTAGAGACATCATATCTTATCTTTAATACCATGCCTAAAAATCATTAGAATTTTAAGGGCTTTGATATTTTATCTTTAATGTCATGTCTATCATTAAAATTTTAAAAAATTTCAGAGTCATGATATTTTATCTTCAACTTTATTTTTAAACTATGTTGACAACTTACCTCGAAAAAAAAATACGTTATTCCAACATCAACATTTTTCGTTTTCAGGGTGTTTTTGCACACAAAAAATTGGTGATGTTATTCCAACATCAACACTTTCCGTTTTCAGGGTTTTTTCCACACAAAAAATTGGAAACGTTATTCCAGCATCAACACTTTTCATTTTCAGGGTGTTTTTGCACATCAAAAATTGGCAAATTTATTTCAGCATCAGCACTTTTCATATTCAGGGTGCTTTTTTCCAAAAAAAATTCCTTTTACTTCCATTTTTAAAAAATGTTGAAAATTTACCCAGAAAAAAATAAAGGTTATTCCACAAAAACACTTCATTTTCAGTCTATTTTTCATGCTTTTTTTATGGTTTTCTTTTCGAGTTCTCATTTGGAGGTAATATTTCTTGCTTTATTGTTAATGTTTTTTAGAGAAAAAAAATATAAAACTAAAAACTTCACATCAACAACAACAAAAGAATGGAAAAGAAAAGAACTTGAATTACCTTCGTTGTTGCAACAAAGATATTACGTACACATTCAGGAGTCCTAACCATATTAACTATATATTTGTTAGAATAAAATCCCTAACCGTGTTCACCAGCACAGTCTCTCAAATTTTTACCCATCTCAAGAAATTGTTCACATGGATCATTCTCATAATGTCCTAAAATTTCATTTCTTTCATTGTTTTCACACAAAAGAGAATCGTTGTTCATATGGAAACTCTCTTTTGAACCACAATGTTCCCAAATAAGACAAAAGTTAGTACAACTCGTGTTTTTGTAGTTACGATTTATAGTTCTTCCTTCTTCTTCATTTGCTAAAGCTATTTTTTTTATTCGTACACTACTCTTCTTCGTGCTCTAATGGCATCCTTATATTGTTGATACCATTGTCGTCGGAATTCATTTGATCATTTCCATGCACCAGCAAAGTGAGGTCTTTTCCCACCACTTTCACTTCTTCGTTTGCTCAACTTTTCTATGATAAAATTAAACTTAGTTCAAAAGTACTTTCCCAATTACCTTGGAGGATAATACCTACTGTTTAGTCCCCAAAAAGTTGCAACTCCTAACATTCCATAAATATAAAAATGAAATTAGTAACAAATACGCCTTCGAATTTCAAGCATACACACACACAACAAATACTTTGAAAATTATACTTCGAACACATCGAATAATAATATCCTTAAAAATAAATCAAGAGGTCATAAAATCAAATTATATATCAAGATGTACAAAACTAAATACTCCCAAGGCTTTCAACTGATACAATAAGAAGTTTCGCCAATTGTCCATTCATGCCAACAAAACCTTGCTTTTGAATAATTAGGGAAAAATTTCCATTTCTATAACTTTCAAAAAACAAAGAAATACAAAATCTATTCCAAAATTTTGAAAATATGGATGAAGAAGACTAATGTCCAGCAAAAATATCCAAATTTAGCGTAGTTATTTCCTCAATATAACTTCAAAATATGAATTACAATGATATTATAAAATATTTTAAAAACATTTAACATATATATCATATTCAAAAATATCGAAAAACAAACTTGTTGAAGACTCACAGATTAATTCAATATATCCACACATAGTGGAGGCCTATCAATAATAGAATATGCATTTAGAATAAGCGATTTTTTTTTTTTTTTCATTTTCAATCAAATCATCAAAATATTCGTTCATTTCTACATAGAAGTGTGAGTCTTCAACCACGAACAGTCCATCAACAATTGTTGTTTCGCACAATCGAGTCACCAAATCATACAGCTTTAACTACACTTCACACCAACCCAATATAAGGAGTTTTTCTTCAAGTGTGCGTAAAGAAAGATAACCTGAACATTTAATATTTATATCCATGGATATTGATTCAAGCCGCGAACATCAATGCTCGCAATCATTTTCAGAATATTCCAGACTTTTTTCACATAAAATCAGATTTTTTTTTTACTTCATATAAATGGTTAGTCATGGTTGATTTTCATATTGAAACAATCCTTATTGCAAAGCGATGTTGGAAAATGGTTGATCATGTTTGACCATGATCCTTTTTCATATGGAGACAATATTTGCAAAAAATGCGATAGTGGACCATGGTTGATTTTCATATTGAGAAATTTTTTGTCAGAATGTGACGTTGGACAATGGTTGACCATGGTTTGACCATTATAGACTTTATGAAACATGGTTGATCATGGTTGGCGGTGAATGACCATAAACACTTAAACCCTACGAATAAGAACACTTAAACCATAAAAATATTTTATAAATGATTTATTAATAAATATGAATTAATAATTCACTAAGTAATAATTAATTAAAATTTATGTTAAAGTGAATGATTTATTTTGTTAAAATTATATATAATAAATTCATGATTTCATTTATATATTTAAAAAAAAATTATTTTAAATTTTAAAAATCATGATTTTGATTAACTTATTATTTCAAAATAATTATAACCCTTAAAACATAGGTTCATTGATATAAAATAACACCCTTACATTTCATTAGTTATATTCATCCAAAACATTTTAACACCCTCCAATGTGGATAATGTGTATTCCCTCAAGATTAGCTAAAGTAATATTATACATGGTATCCAAGATAATATTTAGAACATTTAATTATATCAATAATAACCACAATTAAGATGTAGCATCCCAACTAATTTATGTCAAATTGAACATATTAAATATTTAATTTCAATTTATGGATTTTTACTTCAATTTCTTATTTATAAAACAATTTACTAACCTAAATATAATTTTATATACAAAGAATAATTTTTGTACGAAAAATGCTAACTCAGTCCTATATTATTAGGCCATTACATATAATTTTATATACCAAGAATAATTTTACATACAAAGAATGCTAACTTAGTCCTATATTGTTACGCCCTCACACCAAGAAGAATATATTGCAGTAAGAGATAAACCATTCTCATCCACTAAGGAACATTCTCTTATAACATATTAGCTTACCTAATTGATTTCATTAAAATTTCCAAGAGTTCTTTAATAATAATGAATTAAAAATAAAAAATTATAATTATAATTATAATTATGAAATGATAATTATTATTTATAATTTTAATTATTATGAAATGATAATATTTTTTTAATTCATATTTTTAATTGTGAAAAAATTATTATTTTTCTTTGATTATTTTTTTTAATTATGATTAAAATTAATCATAAATTAAATTAAAAAACATAACTATACTTATATTATATTAAACACTAAAATATAATATGTACATTAAAATAAAAAAATAAATATATAAAATGTTTAACACTTAAAATTAAAATATATTAATCTGGAAATGTCATGAAAATTAAAATTTTAATTTTATTTCACAGAAACTTCTTCCGTATGAAAATTTAAATTCAAATTGGAGTAGTCTATAATGCGACTTTTTGGAGAGGATTGGATGTTATCATGGATGATGATCATGCGATGGCATGGCAAATATTATGGTTTATCTGGATTTCATGGTAGTTACTCTTTCCAACGCCGTTTACATATATAGTGTGGTTCCCGAAGTCTGACAACAAACATGACCGGCCTTCACTCTCATGTCTACACGACTCAATTAAAGCATGGACAGATACTGATATGGCTCAATCAAAACATTGCCAGATACTTTGGAGACGCTGTTGCACGTAGCTACATTTGAAATTTCAAATTTCAAATTCCAGTTTTGAGCGTCCTTTTATTTCAAATTTAAAATGGGCGCCCCTCTATTTCAAATTTTAGTGTAATGTCCATGTCCGGGCCCGGGAGTTTGGCTTCCTGTTGTATTTCATTCCATGGCTGCTGGATAACCAGCTGCTCTTTTGTTTTTGGTGCAGGTGCAGCTTTCTTAAGTTTTTGAAGCCATGGATGTAACTGTCAACGACTTCATCATTTCATGTTGGATGTGGAAAACAATGATGTTTTCCCTCGGGGTAACGCAATTGTAAAGCATAGCGCCCTATTTAATCAAATTTTATCTCTCGGTCTATCAATTAATACCTGGATGGAGGAACCATGAAAGCTGAAGGAGGCCTTCAGCATGTTGGAAAAATATAGCAATTAGAAAATCAGTTTGTTGGATCTCCAAGTTTTCCTCACTCGTTTTCGCTTCAGCGTCGGGAAGCTGCTGAGCAGAGACGAAATGGAGGGCATGATAATTGTTGTCCATGCTGACAATAGCGACTTTGTGAATTTTGAGGACTTTCACCAGATTTCTATGAATTTTGAGGAGTTTCACTGGATTTAGTGGCTCATTAAGAAGAAAACCAATGCCAAGAAATAACATGCAAAGAAATAACATGCTCATCATTCATGGTGGGATGTACATGACAAATGCAAAGAAATAACACGTTCAGTTACATCCTCTGAGTAGAGGCATGCTTTCGTAGAACTCTTTGGCTATCCCCATCATTATTTTCATGACATTCTCTGGCACGCCAAGTTCACTATCTGATATTAACAAAAAATAGAGTCACTATCTGCTGATTCTAGCATATCAATAGAGATGTATAGACTCTATGGTCTGCAAGTGTGACAGAAAATCAACCAAAAGTATTAGTATTTTAGGGAAGGGAGAATGGTTGGTTAGGGATTGAAGTGTGTCCCTAAAAGAAACCATCCTCTTCATATCCACGTCGGATTTCGTTGACTAGTGTTTTCCTGTTAGGACCATCCAGGTCTTTTAAGTCTATTACAGGAATGCTCTCAGATTTAGATCTCAGACTTCTGTGGGCGTTCATGGGGAGGAAGGATATATCTATCCTACACCTTTAGGTTGTTTCGTCCGTTGGACATGAGGTTTTCAACAGCACTACTGAAATGTTGTGTCTGCGCATCCATTGCATAAAATATGTTGCTCCAATTTGTGCGATCTGGATAATAAAATGGGGAATTGGGCAATCCATTAACCGCAGCCCAGTTTGAGGATTAAGAGTTTCACAAAATCCAGATTCAAGAAGCCATAAATATATCTTATTTTTCATCCCCTCTTGTACCTGACTTCATCTGGACTAGTTCATATATTTTAATATAATCCTCTACCCATGCATTTTAATATAATCCACTAAAATTAGCGCATCTTGCTATCTTTCTTTAGAATTAATTTTACCAACGATTTTTTTTTTGCAGCAAATTTTATTTTCGTTCTCAATATGCTCCCTCTCCCCTTCCATTTATTTCTTTGCTCAGTTTCACAAAAAAAGGCTTCACTTTCGAATCCTCTTCAACTCTCAACAAGCCGTCGAAAAAATTCATTTTATTAAACTTATTCCATCTATTATAAGGTTGAAATAATTCTCACATCAACAATAAAAAGAGATCACTTGATGACAGATTCCAATTAAACAAATTAGTTTGTTTTAGTTGGGTGATCTCCATTAGTATGTTGACCCGATTGTATAAAAATATTTTGAAATTTAATATAAAAATAATTTAATTAAATCATAAATCTAATTTAGGATAAATTAATTATTTTGCAATTTAATAAAATTTAGTTAATATTTAGGACATATATTAATTAATATTAGATATTAATTAGTATCTAATAAAAATATGGTTTATAGGATTTTAAGAAAGTATAAAATATTCAAAATTATTCATTATTTTATTTATGTGCTAGAAAAATATTGTAAGAAGTTTTTCAAGATTATTTACAAATATTTTGAAAAGTAGATCAAATTTAAGTATAAGATGATGATTTTAATAAAAAGTATTTTTCACTCTCAACTTTCTTAATTCAATAAAGAACAAGTTTCATTATAAAATTCATGAGAGTTTGTTATTATTTTAACAATGTTCATTTTTTATCTTTCATTTTCAACCCTTTTAATGCAACACAAAACTAATTTCAATATAAAACTCATGAGAATTTGTAGTTATTTTAACTATATTCATTTTCTTAATAATATTAATGGAACAAAAGTTTTTATTTTTATTTTTGAAATTGAGATCCAACCACTCTTTACAATTTTTTTTTTTATGTTTAAAATTAAAATTGAAAATAGATATTCAACCATAATTTGTAATGTCTTTTTTTTAATAGATATATTATTATTATTTATTTTATTTTATTTTTTAATTTAGATGAATAAGATAAATACATTATAATTATTTCATATTATATTTTAATTAAAATACTATATATATACTCATTTTTAATAAGAAAATTTTGTTTTCCTTGATTTTAATAGTTTCTAGAGTTAGTTTAAGTGGTGTAGAGTTAAACTTGAATTTATTTAATATTGTTGTTAATTGTTGTTTATCATTATACATCTCTCTAGTTGAGAGATTTTTTATAATATAATATTTATATTATTAAAATCTAATAAGAACTTCTGTAATTGTTATTTTATTAAAACTAATATAGATCTATCCTATATTTAATTTTGGATAAATCTCTCAAAATTCAAATTTAAGATGGATCTATGCTCGTTGTGTGTGTGTATCCTTGATTAGAGTACAAGGAATTTAACATAGTTGGCACTGCTTGGCCTAAATCCATATTAACTTTGGATCTACCAAGCACCACCTGGGATTAATTCTCTTGAGGTACAAATCTCTTTTAGAATAAAAAGAGATTTATTCCTTCTTGGTGCTTGTTAGATTAGGAGTTAGATGGATCTAAGTGAGTTATTTAAATATTTATGATTGGAGTAGTCTATAATGTGACTTTTTGGAGAGGATTGGATGTTGCCATGGATGATGGGCATGTCATAGCATAGAAAATATTATGGTTTCTCTAGATTTCTCGGCAGCTACTTTTTCCTATTTCTTTCGTGCAATGCCCGTTTACATATATGATGTCTTTCCCCATCTCTGACAACGAACATGACCCACCTTCACTGTCCTGTCCAGAAAACTCAATTAAAGCATGGAAAGATACGGGAATGACTCAATTAAAAAATTGGCAGATATGCACGTAGCACTATTTCAAATTTCAAATATCAGTTTTGAGCGCCCCTCTATTTCAAATTTGAAATTTTAGTTTTGCAATGAGAAAAACTCTACATGAATGTCCATGCCCGAGAGGTTGGCTTCCTTGTGCATTTCTTCCATGGTTGTTGGATTACCAATTGCTCCTTTTTTTCTTTTTTATTGGGTGCAGGCACAACTTTCTTAAGTTTTAGAAGCCATGGATGCAACTGTTAGGTGCTTCATCATTTCATGTTGCATGTGGAAAACAATGACACTTTCCCTCGAGTAACTTCGGTCTCTTTGTTTCATCGACCTTCGTTTGGTGTTTGGCGATGATGAAATTGTGAAACATAGCGCCCTTTCAATCAAATTTTCATTAAAGTCATGTTTGGGGATACACTAAGCGGTTGCCTCGATAGCTTATTTGCATTGAAATGATTTGATTTTAAGATGGACGTCCATTGTGATGCATACTATTGGACATTCAAAGGTCGATGAAAATCAGATCTGTTTGGCAATTAGGGTTTGGTTGGTACATCTAGATTTTTTTAAGGCTTCTCTAATTCATGTGATGGAAAATGTAGGAAATGGGTTACATTTCCGGAGCTTTAAGTATTTCATTTTTCTCATTTTTGTAATGTTTCATTAAAGTGTGTAATAATGTGATGGAATTTAATTTCCAATGACAAAATATTTCAAACGCTTGTCATGTGGGCACGATCCTTTACATTGAATGTAAGACTTGAAATATTATGATGCTAAGTTAAAGATATGTTCATTGTAGGCTAACTTCGTGATCCTATGAACTTTAAAATTTGTTCACAGTGTGCATATTTGGTGGGTTTATAAGAGACAATATAGAATGTTCTAACATTGTTAAATGTTACCACTTATAAAATTCAATTTCTCACCCTCAAGCTTTGGTAAATCGATTAGATTTGTAATATGAGAGATGGAATTGAGTCATGAATCGAGTTATCGTCTTAAAGAAAAGTCATTGAGAATTCTAAGGAAAAGCTATTTGAATTTATTAAGAGAAAAGATAATTAATTTTATTTTAAATCAAAATAAAGACAAATGGATAATAGTTTAAAAATGTTTAGTTAAATTGATAATATATATATATATATAAGAAATTAAAATTAGGGTAAAAAGCACACTTCTGAACACTTTGAAATTTGAGTTATCACTTAGGTCTTTGATCCAAATCTGATCACAAACTCACATAAGATAGCCATATGAAAAATGTGCAAATGGTTTTGGTAAAATATTATGAAAAACTAATGACATGTATGCAAGATGAAATTAAAATAAGCCAAATAATCAAAACGCTTATCAAAGTGCAAGTGAGAATCTTTCAAATAAAAAAAATCAATATCAATGATTCATGATGCAAATAAAAAAGTTGCATTCAACATAAGGATTGTTAAAACACAGAAGTAAAGATTCTTTTACAAGTAAATACTTAACTTCAATGGTTATTTTGGTTGTACCATTAGGTTTAGAATACCATCATACCCCTGTCATGGTTGTCATCACTCTGAAAACAGATCTAGGCTTCCTGATCTGACTGGAAAGTATTAGTTTTTTGTGCTAAGTATCCAAACAATAATTAAAATGTGTGCATAAGGTTATTTGACGTTTGCAGGTGAAACAAATGGTTTTAACTTAGTTAAAAAAATTTATGTGTGAGGTTAAAG
Organism: Pinus albicaulis; assembly: GCA_034641835.2. Taxonomy (NCBI): domain Eukaryota; kingdom Viridiplantae; phylum Streptophyta; class Pinopsida; order Pinales; family Pinaceae; genus Pinus; species Pinus albicaulis. The sequence continues at coordinate 141,036 of JAXQQM020071713.1, read as the reverse complement.
CGTGTAAATTGATTATAAAACATTGTACAACAGTAAATAACAGAGAATTAAACATCACATGTAACAGTACTCAGCAAATTTGATGAATCAGTTCACCCCTCCTGTGCTACATCTGTTGGTCCAACTCCCAATGGCATGTACCTCATATATTAGCTAAAAAATGGTAAATACATGTGAAATAAAGCGTCAAACGGATGTGATATCTATAAAAACAACTTCATAATGCTTGAATTAGTTAGGAATGACTATTCATTTGCAGAAAACAGAGAATGGATGCTCAATACACTGAAAACACCCTAATGGCCTTGGTGGCTACATCTGTTGGTCCAACTCCCAATGGCATGTACCTCATATATTAGCTAAAAAATGGTAAATACATGTGAAATAAAGCGTCAAACGGATGTGATATCTATAAAAACAACTTCATAATGCTTGAATTAGTTAGGAATGACTATTCATTTGCAGAAAACAGAGAATGGATGCTCAATACACTGAAAACACCCTAATGGCCTTGGTGGCTCCTTAACCTTTCCTGAAGCTAAACCTTTTGATGATGACCTCTAATGGCTCTGAAACCTCTGCCAAATTGTTCAAAATTTTGAGAATACCCAAAATTAACTATCCATGCATGAAAATTGGTCGCAAATCCAAGGAGTTATGGCCAAAACAAGAATTTGCCTAGTGTCCCTTAAAAACTCCATGAAATGTGGAAGAACTTGAGTTAACTAAGGTTAATTAGGCGTTTTACCCCAATTTTGGTGGCGCATCCTCCAAATCCGCCGACGGTTAGTGGATAACATTTAATTTTCAAGGCGAGGTGGTCACATGACCCCTCGCCGGAACTGTCAGAAAAAACCGTGAATTTAACAGTTTCAAAACCGTCACAATAAATGTTTAAACACTGTTGAACACATGGTGTTATAAACCCGTCGTCACCGTAAGCGTCAGTGTATAGTCTTGGTCACGAGCGATAGGTCTTCTGAAGCGGGGACTAGCCCTTAGGGCTGGCCACAGGGGCGTCACACAAATAAACCTCTAACATATCACGTGCGATCATAGCATATTAAACAATACCCTTAATTTGAGTACATATTAAAAAATACCCTAAAAAGTCACATTATTTTACCCCCTACCAATATAAACCCAATACACCTTCCCAATTTAGAAAGCCCCTACTTTCACTATATATTGTAGGTATAAATTTTTTTATTAACATTTTTTATACCCCTTTATATTTTTTCATTAACTTTGAGCTCCATTTTTTATACCTGCCAATATAAAAATCCTTTATCCCCTCTATATCCCCCAATATATTATGTCATTCTTTCTTTATTATATATACCCCAATATGAACCCATGTGTTATGGTATTACTCCTGCATTGAATCCCACATGGGGTTGGGCCCCTTTGCCATCTCTGCCATCATTAGCGCCTAGTTCTACAGTGTAGGTTGTATTATGTTTGTAATATGAGGTCTAGCCCTAAGGGGCTAGCCCCCTTTGTCGCCAACCCAAAGTTCAACTAGATTTAAATAAGACGCATCGACCGTAATGGTTAAGTGACACGGTCTCGACGAGTTGGTTGGACGCTCCTCCCCGCAGAGGTGAGGTCCGGGGTTCGAAACCCGTGGACTCATAAAAATTTTAATATTCCAATCCTCCTTGACATGGGGCCACGTGGCAGCCTCTGGGCCTGCCACATGGCAACTTTTAATTGGCCAAAATTTCCCAAAGTCAAACCACCATTTAATTAGAAGCTCCCAAATGTCAGAATTTGATTCGTTCGAATGGAATATTTTGGGGAATATTCTCTTTTAATTTTTTCAAATTTATAAAGTCAAACTTGGTCAAACTCATTTTTTTTTGAGTTTACTCGGCTTTTCAAACCTTCATAACTTCTGCATATGACCTCTATTTTGCGAACCATTTCCGGCACCAGAATTGCAACAAGAAGACCTTTTCGGTTGCTCAGTTTCCAAACATTTTTTAGCACTTTCATTTTTGATAATTTTTGAACTATGAACATGATCTCCTAATCACTTCCTTAGACTTGATTCCTTATGTCAGTTCTCTTGAGATTCTCTATGGCACTAACTCCTTCAAAATTATTTTTATTTCCATGAAAAATCATCTACTATCTCCAAAACATATCAGACCTCCAAGAGTGACTGATCATTTTCTCAAAATGAGCACTAGCTCCCCAATCTAGGCCTCCATCCACTGATGGCCCTAGGCTGCCCAAAACTTTCCTGTGGCTCTTCGACCTTTATAATTCTTCAAATGTAACTGAAAATACTTTCATTGGATTCAAAATGTCCAAAATATTCATAATATACTATTCACTTGTAGAAATTGGCCTCCGGTTGCTCTGGTTTCGACTCCAACACCTAGTGGCACCCCTTGGCTCTGGGTCAAATAAAAATTCTCTATGGATTCTCGACCTCTAGAAGTCCTCAAAAGATTCTAAAAACTCCTTCAATGGATTCAAAAGTATCAAAAAAATCATAAATAACTATTGGTTTGCTGAGAATGGCTACTGGTTTCCCTGGATAGGCCACATTCTCCTCCTGGCACTTACTGGCCCTAGTGGCCCCTGGAACTTCTCTGAAGCATATTGGCCTTCAAAATTCCTTTAAAGGCTATAAAAACCACACCATTAGTTCCATAATTTCTGAAACATACAAAATTGACTATTGGATTCCTAAATAAGGCCTCTAGCTGCACTGGCTAGGCCTCAAACTGTTGTTGGCCCCTAGTGGCCCTGGTGGCCCCTAGAATTTATATGAAGAAACAACCTGCTCCAATGTCCTTTGATGGATCTACAACCCTCACCAATGAGCTTGGAATGTCTGAGATAGTCGAAATTGACTATTGGAACTCCAAAATTGGTCAAATATAGCTCAAGATAGAGCCTAAACTCAATTTTTCCAGTGACTCATAAAAAGCTCCACTAAAAGTGGAGGAATTGGACTTAACTCCGGTTATGTTTGGAAAATCCGAAAATTAAGTGGGCAGGCCAAAAGTTCCACCACTTCTAATTGTGGCATTAAATTCTAACCATGAGTGGATGGGCACATGCCCAAAACTCTGCAGCCTCCCTAACTGTCAGCGCAGAACTGTCGGGGTTAACTAGCCATGCAATGATCGTTTAATGCGAACGTTGCATGTGACAAGGTTTTAAGCTGTCGGATTAACAAATAGTCGGCGAACAAACTATGGTATGTGAACAACTCTGAAACAGTTGGTGGATAGGAGTTTTTTTTAACCGCGCGGGTAAGAACTTAGGTCATCGTCACGACCCGAAGGCCATGTGGGGAGGGGTTGGCCACTCCGAACCTGCAAACGACAAATTGACCAAATTCAAATATAAGGTGAGCACTCATATGGTTAAGAACCATTGGTAGGGCAAACGGTAACTCGCGAGCCTGGTGGGCATGAGGTCCAGGGTTTGACCCCCGGCTGCCCCAAAAAAATTTTACATGACTGTTCATGGGTCACATGGCATCCTCCGGGCCTGCTACATGGCAACCTCCCATTAGGCAATCAAAACATGTACAATCTAATATCCAAATAAACCATGACACTTGTCAACCTGCCATTCACCCAGAAGGAATATTCTAGGGAATATTTTGAGGAATATTCCAAGAATATTCCTTGGAATATTCTCTTTTTTGAATATTCAAAGGCCCGGTCAAACTTGGTCAAAATCCAGAAATTGCAGTTTACTGGAATATTTCAAATCGCGATAACTTCTTCATATGGGGTCGATTTTTCAAACAATTTGTGGCGCCAGAATTAGGAAGATGAGATCTATCCTATCACATAGGTTCGACATACTTCTAAACACTTTTAAATTTGAGCTATCACTTAGGTCCTTGATCCAAATCTAATCACAAAATCACATAAGACAGCCATATGACAAATGTGCAAATGAGTTTGGAAAAATATTATGCAAAACTAATGACATGTATGAAAGATGAAATTAAAATAAGCCAAATAATCAAAATGGTCATCAAAGTGCAAGTGATAATCTTTCAAATGAAAACAATCAAGATCTATCATGATTCATGATGCAAATAAAAAGTTGCATTCAACATAAGGATTGTTAAAATGCACACAAAAATAATATACAAATATAAAATATAAGACGTGAATTGCATTTATTATTCACAATATATACATTTAGAATACATTGTTATGACTCTTGGATTCATATTTGAAGGTGCCTTGGACTCCAATGATTGTTCAACTTCCACACCATAACACTTAGCAGATTAGGTGTCCAACATTCCTTCCTTAATCTGAAGGGGTATATACGAGTCTAAGAAGAGATATCTAATACAAAAATACAATAATGAATGACAAAAATAAGCTAAATGTGCTCTTTGAGATGATGACATAATGTGGGAGAACTTGAGCTTTCAACCAGCGATAGTTTAAGGATGACCACTGAAATTGGAATCCTTAGTGAAATTCCTGGAACTCTTCCAAATCTAGTAAGATGTTGAAGTATTCTACTAGAGGAATTTCTCCCAATTTTGTGAAAAGGGAGACCTTTGGGTCTCAACCTAGAACGATTTGTGCAGTTCCTAGCACTCTTCCAAATGTGGTAAGAAGTTGAATTCTTATGCTACATGAAGTACTCCTTAATGCTTTGAAGAGGGATACCATCAATCTGAAAAAGGGAGGTCTTCAACCTGTGGAAAAATTGGATAACCTCAACTCAAAAAGGGAGGTCTTAACCTGTAGTGGTTTAAAGGAGGCCACCAACCAAAGGCATGCTCATGAGATTCTTCGTCTCTAGCTACAACTTTGAATCTAGATATGGCTATCTTTGGCTGAAGGATCAGGAAATAGGTTTAGGATATGGCTTAGGCTCACTTGATTTATCTTTGGAACTTGTAGATGACCATCAATCCTCCCCCCGCCCCCCACTCCCCACCTATTAGATACAAGGTGAGAAGATGGAGAAAATTCAACTGCGAGACTTTTTAATACTCTAGAAGAAATTCTTGCAACTCCCCACTTCTATTACTCAATTTTTTCCAATGTTGGAAATATAACATATCCATATACTTTTACATATTTATGCATGCTCACAAAAAATGCGATGATGATACGAGGCTGGATAAAGATATTATATACTATATATAGCTGATTAAAGTCCACAAACCTATTGAAAGGTACTCTAGGTGATTTATTGTGTAGACTGATTCTTGGTGGAGACTTTTATATCTCAGTAAAGGATACAAATAGACATAAACCTGTGCGCATGAAAAAAATTGTAAACATGTGTTGTGCTCTTTTGAAACCAACTCTAGCTATTGCTTCAAATATCTCCAGGATAACTGAACTGAGTGATACATTATAGCCTTAACAAATCATTTCAAAAAGCATGAACATAACTGTAGTTTCAAAATTCAAACCAGTTCTTCATTAGAAACGAACTTATTTATAAGCTTAGGAAGCTGGGCGCCAGACAAATTCTTATCAATAAAGTTGAAACCCAAGTTGGACCTACTAATCTAATAATCCCAAGTCACTGGAGTGCTTGGATTTCATCTATTTCATGGGATATGTTTTCTCTTCATAGATCTTCTCGAAGCCTCCACTTAAGATGGTTTTTTATAGCCTTCACTTCTGCTCAAAAAATTCTTTGTCCTCTATGGAACCCAAATTCAATACATCAATCATTCAGTTGATACCAAAAATAAGGAAAATAAAATCCAAAGTTGTATGAGAGAGTGATTTTCTGTAGACTTCTACATTTGATTCTTGATGATGGGAGATGTCACTTATTCGAATAATAAACCGTCGAGAAGAACATAGAAATTGTACTAGTATTCAAACGAGATGAATGGTCCCTTTCACAAATGCAACACATAAAGCTCACTCCACATTGACGTTAGATTACATTATAATCTATCTTGATATCAGTTGATTTTGTTGTCACTCGCTCTCACAATTGTGTCAATTAGCACCATGAGGAAGCAAACAGAATGCCACCATATCATGATCGAGTTGAAAAAACTAAAGTGAAAGAAAAAATAAGAAATACAAATATATAACCACACACACACACACACACACACATAATCATTTTAACTTCAAATCTAAAATATTATATATATTTTAAAAATATTTTCCATTTCATTACCCTAATTTTAATTTATTAAAAAAAAAAATTATCAATTAACTAAAAAAAATTATACTATTATCCATTTGTTTTTATTTTGATTTAAAATAAAATTAATTATATTTTCTCTTAATAACTTCAAATAAGAAATTTTTTTAAAGCTATTATCCAATTGTTTTTGTTCTTATTTTGATTTAAAATAAAATTAATTATCTTTTCTCTTAGTAACTTCAAATAAATTTTCCTCATAATTTTCAATGACTTTCCTTTAAGACGGTAACTCGATTCATGACTCAATTCCATCTCTCATATTACAAATTCGATCTCTCATATTACAAATCTTATCGATTTACCAAAGCTTGAGGGAGAGAAATTGAATTTTATAAGTAGTAACATTTAACAATGTTAAAGCATTCTATATTGTCTCTTATAAACCCACCAAATATGCACAATGTGAACAAATTTTGAAGTTCATAGGATCACGAAGTTAGCCTCCAATGAACATATCGTTAACTTAGCATCATAATATTTCAAGTCTTACATTCAATGTAAAGGATCGTGCCCACATGACAAGCGTTTGCATTATTCTGTCATTGGAAATTAAATTCCATCACAATGTTACACACTTTAATGAAACATTACAAAAATGAGAAAAATGAAATACTTAAAGCTCCGGATATGTAACCCATTTCCTACATTTTCCATCACATGAGTTGGAGAAGCCTGAAAAAAACTAGATGTACCAACCAAACCCTAACTTCCAAATAGATCTGATTTTCATCGACCTTTGAATGTCCAATAGTATGCATCACAATGGACGTCCATCTTGAAATCAGATCATTTCAATGCAAATAAGCTATGGAGGTAACTGCTTAGTGTATCCCCAAACATGACTTTAATGAAAATTTGTTTGAAAGGGGGCTATGTTTCACAATTTCATCATCACCAAACACCAAACGAAGTTCGATGAAACAAAGAGACCGAAGTTACTCAAGGGAAAGTGTCATTGTTTTCCACATGCAACATGAAATGATGAAGCACCTAAGAGTTGCATCCATGGCTTCAAAAACTTAAGAAAGCTGCGCCTGCACACAAAAAAAGAGCAGTTGGTAATCCAACAGCCATGGAAAAAATGCACAAGTAAGCCAACTTCCCGTGCATGGAAATTCATGTAGTGTTTTGCTCGGTGCAAAACTAAAATTTCAAATTTGAAATAGAACGGTGCTCAAAACTGATATTTGAAATTTGAAATAGTGCTACGTGCACATCTGTCAATGTTTTAATTGAGTCATTCTCATATCTTTCCATACTTTAATTGAGTTGTCTGGACAGGATAGTGAAGGCTGGTCATGTTCGTTGTCAGACATGGGAACGACACCATATATGTAAACAGGCATCGCATGAAAGAAATAGGAAAAAGTAGCTGCCGGGAAATTTGAAGAAACCATAATATTTTCTATGCTATGACATGCCCATCATCCATGGCAACATCCAATCCTCTCCAAAAATTCGCATTATAGACTACTCCAATCATAAATATTTAAATAACTAACTTAGATCCATCTAACTCCTAATCTAACAAGCACCGAGAAGGAATAAATCTCTTTTTATTCTAAAAGAGATTTGTACCTCAAGAGAATTAATCCCGGTGGTGCTTGGTAGATCCAAAGTTAATAGTTTAAGAGCGAAAATAGTGTAACTATTTAAATTCCTTATTACTCTCAAATAAAGGAATGCCTACACCCCATACATATTGAACTTTATATCCATCTTAAATTTGAATTTTGAGAGATTTATCCAAAATTAAAATGAGGATAGATCTATATTAGTTTTAATAAAATAACAATTACAGAAGTTCTTATTAGATTTGAATAATATAAATATTATATTATAAAAAATCTCTCAACTAGAGAGATGTATAATGATAAACAAAAATTAACAACAATATTAAATAAATTCAAGTCTAACTCTAGACCACTTAAACTAACTCAAGAAACTATTGAAATCAAGGAAAACAAAATTTTCTTATTAAAAATGAGTGTGTGTATATATATATATGATTGTATTTTAATTAAAATGTAATATGAAATAATTATAATTTATTTTTATTATTCATCTAAATTAAAAAATAAAAATAAAAAAAATAATAATAATATATCTATTAAAAAAAAAGACATTACAAAGTATTGTTGAATATCTATTTTCAATTTTAATATTAAACATAAAAAAAATTTGTAAAGAGTGGTTGGATCTCAATTTCAAAAATAAAAATAAAAAACTTTTGTTCCATTAATATTAATAAGAAAATGAATATAGTTAAAATAACTACAAATTCTCATGAGTTTTATAATGAAATTAGTTTTGTGTTGCATTAAAAGGGTTGAAAATGAAAGATAAAAAATGAACATTGTTAAAATAATAACAAATTCTCATGAATTTTATAATGAAACTTGTTCTTTATTGAATTAAGAAAGTTGAAGGTGAAAAATACTTTTTATTAAAATCGTCATCCTATACTTAAATTTGATCTACTTTTCAAAATATTTGTAAATAATCTTAAAAAACTTCTTACAATATTTTTCTAGCACATAAATAAAATAATGAATAATTTTGAATATTTTATACTTTCTTAAAATCCTATAAGCCATATTTTTATTAGATACTAATTAATATTTAATATTAATTAAGATATGTCCTAAATATTAACTAAATTTTATTAGATTGCAAAACAATTAATTTATCGTAAATTAGATTTATGATTTAATTAAATTATTTTTATATTAAATTTCAAAATATTTTTATACAATCGGGTCAACATACTAAAGGAGATCACCCAACTAAAAAAACTAATTTGTTTAATTGGAATCTGTCATCTAGTGATCTCTTTTTATTGTTGATGTGATAATTATTTCAACCTTATAATAGATGGAATAAATTTAATAAAATGAATTTTTTCGACGGCTTTTTGAGAGTCGAAGAGGATTCGAAAGTGAAGCCTTTTTTTGTGAAACTGAGCAAAGAAGTAAATGGAAGCGGAGAGGGAGCGTATTGAGAACGAAAATAAAATTTGTTGGAAAAAAAATTCGTTGGTAAAATTAATTCTAAAGAAAGATAGCAAGATGCGCTAAATTTTAGTGGATTATATCAAAATGCATGGGTAAAGGATTATATTAAAATATATGAACTAGTCCAGGTGAAGTCGGTAAACGATAAGATATGTTTATGGCTTCTTGAATCTGGATTTTGTGAAGCTCTTAATCCTCAAACCGGGCTACGGTTAATCGATTGCCCAATTCCCCATTTTATTATCCGGATCACACAAATTGGAGCAACATGTTTTCTACAATGGATGCGCAGACACAACATCTCAGTAGTGCTGTTGAAAACCTCATGTCCAACGGACGAAACAACCTAAAGGTGTAGGACAGATATATCCTTCCTCCCCATGAATGCTCACAGAAGTCCGAGATCTAAATCTGAGAGCATTCCTGTAATAGACCTAAAAGACCTGGATGGCCCTAACAGAACAACACTAGTCCACGAAATCAGACGTGCATGTGAAGAGGATGGTTTCTTTCAGGTACACACTTCAATCCCTAACCAACGATTCTCCCTCCCCTTGATTTTCTGGCACACTTGCAGACCCTAGAGTCTATACACCTCTGTTGATATGCTGGTTATATTAATATAACGACTATTCAAGTTTCATGTCCAAGTGACTATAATTTTTGTTAATATCAGATAGTGAACCATGGCGTGCCAGAGAATGTCATGAAAATCATGATGGGGATAGCCAAAGAGTTCTACGAAAGCATGCCTCTACTCAGAGGATGTAACTGAACGTGTTATTTCTTTTAATTTCTCATGTACATCCCGCCGTGAACGATGAACATGTTATTTATTTGCATGTTATTTCTTGGCATTGGTTTTCTGCTTAATGAGCTACTAAATCCAGTGAAACTCCTCAAAATTCACAGAAATCTGGTGAAAGTCCTCAAAATTCAGAGACGCTGTTGTCAGCGTGGACAAAAATTATCATGCCCTCCATTTCCTCTCTGCTCAGCAGCTTCCCGACCCTGAAGCGGCAGCGAGTGAAGAAATATTGGAGATCCGACAAACTGATTTTCTTATCGCTATATTTTCCAACATGCTGAAGGCCTCCTTCAACTTTCATGGTTCCTTCGTCCAGGTATTAATTGACAGGCCGAGAGATAAAATTTGATTGAAGAGGGCGCTATGCTTTACAATTGCATTACCCCGAAGGAAAGCGTCATTGTTTTCCACATCCAACATGAAATGATGAAGTCATTGACAATTGCATCCATGGCTTCAAAAACTTAAGAAAGCTGCACCTGCACCAAAAACAAAAGAGCAGCTGGTTATCCAGCAGACATGGAAGGAAATACAACAGGAAGCCAAACTCCCGAGCCCGGACATGGACATTAAACTAAAATTTGAAATAGAGGGGCGCCCATTTGAAATTTGAAATAAAAGGGCGCTCAAAACTGGAATTTCAAATTTCAAATGTAGCTACGTGTAGCAGCGTCTCCAAAGTATCTACCAATGTTTTAATTGAGCCATATCAGTATTTGTCCATGCTTTAATTGAGTTGTGTAGACATGACAGTGAAGGCGGGTCATGTTCGTTGTCGGACCTAGGGAACCACACCATATGTAAATGGCGCCGGAAAGTGTAACTGTTGTGAAACACAGATAAACCAAAATATTTGCCATGCCATCGCATGATCATCATTCATGATAACATCCAATCCTCTCCAAAAGGTCGCATTATAGACTACTCCATTCAAATTTTATTTCACATATACTTAGTCTTTACATCTGAAGAACTTTCTCGAAGCCACGCGTTGCAAGATCTGACCGCATCGGAATTAGGATTACATCGGACAGTCGAAGCAAATTAAAATATATTAATCTAGAAATGTCATGAAAATTAAAATTTTAGTTTTATTTCACATAAATTTCGCCTCTCCCTTAAGAAATTTCTGGAAGAAACGTGTTGCAAGACCTGACCGCATCAGAATTAGGACTGCATCGGACCGTTGAGTTGAATTAAAATATATTAATGTCGAAATGTCATGAAAATTAAAATCGTAATTTTATTTTACATAAATTCCGCCTCTCCCTTAACAACTTTCTCGAAGCCACGTGATGCAAGATCTATTCACGTCGGAATTATGACTACATCTAACGGTTGAGGTGAAACTAAGAGTTACAATGGTAACTGCCTAGTCAATTCTGGTGATTTACTATTGATTTGTTTTCTTTTTAGCTAGTCTGTCAAGATTCACATTTGTTTTCTCTTTATCTATTCAGTTGAGATTCAGCGAAGGGTGATTTATTACTCATTTGTTGCCTTTTTGTCTATTTAGCTAGGAGTTTGTTATTTTGGATAATTTATTTAATCAAGAGTTTATTGTTTTTGACAATTTCTTCAGCCAAAAATATGTAGAGAAACTAAGAAGATAATTTATTCAGATACAAACTAAGAAAGCTTATTTTAAGACTTCACAGAAAAAACAAAAGAGCATAATACAAGAAAAACAATATGTCGCTTACACTAAAAACTAGTAATCTTTCTTTCCATCCCTGCAGAAAATCTTGCTCTGCAAGAGGGTTTTGGTGTATTGGATGAGAGGCCATTGATGCTGGAGGTAAGTTTGCACTAAAAACTCCGCACACATTCAATACATTCTACATGCAAGTTGCAATCTAAACGTAGGGTTTGACGAGCATAATGTTTTTTTTTTTGTTTGGTTGTGTAAACTGAGAGGAATTTATTGCTCTACCATCCTCGAATTCGATTTTATGGTTCTTCTGCTTGCTGACAACCGACATTAATACAGGTAGCACAACAAGGTAATACATCAAAATTTTCTTTGGAACATTGATATTGGTCAGTTAACGCGAAGATAGGGGTTTCTAACGAGACCCATTTCTGTCTGCAGGCTAACTTGTGGCACTCAGACTGTCGAATTGTGGAGGTTCTAACTTGTGGCACTCAGACTGGTAGGTTATTTATAAACTTTGGGAATATTTGCAGCGAAAGTGCCTACCGAAAGAAACTCATGAATTCTAGTTGCTTTTTTTTTTCTATGAAAAAGCCTGCTCTAGCAAGAGGTCATTGTGGAAGAATTTAGAATCTGAATTCTAATTTGAAATAACGTTACAGTAGAGGAAATTGGGAATAGAGTTTAGTTTCTATAATGATATTTAAATGATTTCTAACCAGAACCATTTCTATCTGCAGGACAACGTGTTTCGTGGCTCGAGTCGTGGAGGTTTGAACTTCTGGCACTGAGACTGCTATATTATTTATAAACATTCGACATATTTGCAGCTAAAGTACCTCTACTGAAAGAAGCTCTTGAATTGATGTTGATTTTTTTTGTTCTAAAAAGAACCCTGCTCTTGCATTATGTCATTGGGAAAGAATTTAGGATTCAAATTCTAATTCTATTAAGAAGAACCCTGTGCTCTTGCATTACGTCATTGTGAAATAACTTATGATTCAAATTCTAATTCGAAAATCGGTTACTTTTGGTTATAAGAAGAACCTTGCTCTTGCATTATGTTCATTTCCAAAGAATTAAAGATTCCAATTCTAATTTGAAATTCAGTTAGTTTAGAGGAAATTGGGAATCGAGTCTAGTTGTTGTAATGATATTTCAATTATTTCTAACCATACCCTTATGAGGGTTTCGCTATAGTGGATAAGCTGCTATCCTTGGTTCCTGGGGTAATTTTGCAGTAAACGCCACAAAGATTCAATACATTTTACATCCATAATGATATGATATTTTTTTTAATTATTATGATATGATTTATTTTTTATTGATTATGATTAAACCTAATCATAAATTTCGATATATTTTTCTACCTAAAGAGAAGGTACTAAAAGAAACCTCCTAATTTTTGGTTGATTTTGTTTTTCCTAAATTGTGAAAGAATTTAAAATTCTAATTCTAATTTGAAATTCGGTTATTGGAGAGGAAATTGGGAATCAAGTTTAGTTAATGTAATGATTTTTAAATTATTTCTACCCAGCCCCACTATCATGGATAAGCTGCTATCCTTGGGTGCTGGAGGTAACTTTTCACTAAAAACTCTACAGAGATTCAGTACATCTTACATCCAAGTTGCAATCTAAACCTAGGGTTTAACAATCATTATGTTTTTGTTTTTTTTCTTCTTGTCTCAAACAGAGATGAATTTCTTGCGCTAATAATTGAATTAAACTTAAATTAAATTACATTTGCACAATTCATTAGTTTTTCGTGACTATTTTGTGTTAAACACACACATGGTGTATGAGGTGGTTTAAGGATGACCACCAACACTGGAATGCAACGCTTATTGCAGTTCCCAGAACTCTTCCAAAACTGGCAAGAATCTAAGGGCTTCTGCTAGAGGAATTTTCCCTCATATTTAAAGGGAGACCTTCAACCTAAAATAAGGGAAGTCTACAACCTGTGATGGTTTAAGGATGAACACCAACACTGGAATGATTGATGCAATTCCTGGAACTCAACCAAAACTAGCAAGAAGCTGAAATCTTCTGCTAGAGGAAGTGCTCCGAAAGAAGAAGAATATCAACCTCACAAGGATGGTTTAAGGTTGTCCATTAACCAAAGGCATGCTCATGGGCATCCGTGTCTCTGACTACCGCTCTGAATCTGGAATGAAGAATTGTGGCTCAGGCTCGCTTGAATTGCCGTGTCTCTGGCTACAACTTTGAATATGGAATGAGAGATTGTGGCTCAGGCTCGCTTGATGTGGCGTCGAAGGTTGTAGATAACCACCATTTTCCCCCTGTCAGGTACAAGGTGAGATGATGGCAAAAAATCAACTGCAAGTTTGCTTAATATTCGATAAAAAGTTCTAACATGTGACTTAAAAATATTTTTGGCTGCTTATTCCCATTGCCAAGAAGCGATCCATCCAAGATGAATCTTTGTTCTTACAAGAGGCTTGTTTCTGAAGCATCTTTGTGAAGAATGGGTGTGCCGACCACAGTGCTTGCATGGATGAAGATCAAAACAATGATCATTCATATGGCCAACTCGATCATGGTGTTGGCATTTTACAATATGTTGTTGTTGTTGTGGAAGTGGAGCAGGATCTGGAACAACTACAGGTGAACTCTCATAAAGAAATTTGGCACTCTGAAATTTGATCAGCTTGGAGTAGTCCGGAATATGAAAGGACAACTCCTTGTCATATCCAAGACTAGTTCTTTGCTTGTTGTGGACAAGCTCTTCCCAAGGTCTGATGATGGGCTTGGGAAGTGCAGACTAAATTACTGCATCTTCATGTAAATCTGCTCTTGTACAAGGAACTGAATGTGAACCAACTGCAACTTTATATTCTTGCTTCTGATGGGAGTTCTTCTCTGTTCTGAACAGAAACAGGTTCAGAATGATGACTCTTTTGCTAATGTTTATCTTTCTAAAGTTGAGACTCCAACTGCAAAAACTCAATCTTGTCTTGTGCATATTGAAAACAACTTTGAATATTACAAAGAGCATTCTTGCTCATTTTTACCATATCATGAACATTGGAATGAATGAAGTTGTTCAACAACTCTAATGCATCATTTATTTTAGCCATTTTTGTCAACAACTCAGGCTCAAAAAATAAAGGGTGTCGGCTTCAACTGATAATGCACCCATTTACAATGTGATTCAAATTTATTTCAAAAAATACAAATGACTTCATAGAACTTCCAATTATGGAATTTCCAAAGGACAAACTGTGATACTCAAATTATGGAGGACCTCTAGGTATAGACTTGGCTATCTAACCGGCAAACAACAATGACTCACATCATAGAATTATTCAACAATTTCTCAAAAACTCAAAGTTACACTTCAAACGCTGATTGCAACTATGAATGAAGAAGAAATATCCACTCACAATGTGAGTACAATACAATGTCACTGCAAAATATTTTTGTAAATGTGCAGCAAAAAATACTGTGCAATAACCCTTTAATGCAGATGATTTCTCTCTTCTTTAAAGAGCTGTTTTACACCAACAATTTCATCAAAAATATTTTCAAAAGCTTCATCCTTCCACCCATTACATAAATATTGGTCACAAACTTCACTTTCCACTATGTAGACAATCCATCTATCCATTTACCATCTCCTCTCTCTCTCTTCTTCTGTTGTTTGTTTTTTTTTTTTTTTTTAATTAGGGAAAAACAGAGGTATTATATGGGGGAGGTGTTTACTGGGGAGGGTTTTATATGGGGGAGGATTTAACTGTGGGAGGTGAAATCGAGGAAGGAATTTCTGGGGAAGGTTAAAATTGAAAAAAAAAATTAGAAATAAATGATTTGTTGGGAAGATATTTACTGTAAAAAATAAAAATTAAAAAGGTCGAAAATAAACGCAGAGACTGCGTGGGTGGAGAGGGAAGGGGACTGGTTGTGGAGAGGTGGGAAGGCCGAAGGCCGAGCTTGAGGGCATGAAGATGAGGGCGTTGGGATGGCGTTGGGGAGTATTGTGCAAAGAGTGTGCGGATAGAGGAAGCGAGGGGGAGCGGGTTGAGTGTGAAGAAGGGATAGGTAGAGAGTTGGGAAAGGGGTGGGTTGGGGGAGTGTAAGGGCGGATGGCGAAGGGTTGGGAGGGGAGCATTGTGCCAGGGGTTGGGGAAGGGTGGATTGCAGAGCAGGTGAGGGGTGGGCGCCAAGTGTGAAATGCACGTGTTAGGGATGAGCGGTAAGGTGAGGGCTCGGGGAGTATTGTGAGCGCAGATCTGTGAGGTGAGGGCCGAAGGAGTATTGTAAGGGGGTTCGAAGGGTATGGCGTAGCATAGGAGGGGATCGTGTGCAAAGAGGGGTGGGGAATAGCATATGGTGAGGTGAGACCGTGAGGTGAGGTCATGAGGGGAAGAGTGTTGAGGTGAGGGTGCAGTTGTGAGAGGAGTGCAGTAGACAATGCAAGGGGGCTGTGGATTGTGAGGGAAGGGAGGAGGGAACGCAGAGTGGGAGTGGCCGTTAGGGACGAGTAGCTGTACAGTGAGGGGGCTGCATAAGGGCCAAGGGCCGAGAGGCCCAAAATTTTTATTTTATTTATTTATTTTTTATTAATAAGCAGTAGAATACAGTAGAGAACTGCAGAGGGCATTTGCAAAATTTTAAGCAGTAAAATATCTTCACAGAAGAGAACTAGAGAATTTTGTAGAATTTCACAAATATACAGCAGAATGTGTATAATTGAGGGCAATTGTAGAAACAGTAGAATTATAGGATTTGCAGAACAATTTGCAGAAATGTGTAGAATTATTTGCAGAAATTTTTAGTAAAAACCAAAAAAAAATTCAGAGACCCACTTTAAACAGTAGCAAACAATATTTTTCTTTCCAGGAGCTCTCCAATGTGCAGAAATAAAAGTAGGCAGAATTTGCAGAAAAAAAACAGATTTTTTTTTTTTTTTTTTTAAGAATTGCAGAATGGAAGGAGCAGTGAGGAAAACTGCAGAGTTTAACATGCACAACACTACTCTTCTCAAAACTAATTTTTGAATGCTGCAAAAGATTGATGAATGCTACAAAAATCACTGCAGCAGAAAATCGCTGAATGCTGCAAAAATGACCAGAATTTTTGCAGATTTACTCAGGCCACAAAAAACAAATGGTTCACTCAAGGTTGATCTGGTTATGAACGTATCAGCTCTGATACCATGTTAAACACACACATGGTGTATGAGGAAAAATAAACACACACATAGAAAGATAGGCATTCATTGCATCTTTATTACACATAGATGTACATTTATAACACAATAATGTGACTCTTGGATTCATCTTCCAAGGTCACTTGGACTCCTTTGTGAATCTTCACCTTCCACACCTACCCATAGAGGATTAGGTGTTCAACATTTTGTTTGATTGTGAAATGACAATGTCATTTCTAGTTATTCCTGTTAATTGTCATATAACTGAAATGACAGGTATTGTTTGTGGTTTTTTTATTTTTTAATTGTGAGAAAATTATTATTTTTATGTCATTATTTTGTTTGATTATGATTAAACTTAATCATAACTTTCGACATATTTCTAACTAAAGTGCCTCCTAAAAGAAATAAACTCTTGAATTGGGGTTCAACTTTTTATTTTTTATAAGAAGAACTATTTCATTTGATTATGAAATAGTAAAATATTTTTATGTAGAATTCTTTCAGTAATAATCACATTCAAATGAACATTGTCGACGCGTTTCGAACCAACCAGTGTCGTTCATCATCAGGACTAGAGGTGAGAGATCAGATCCGAACGTTGAGTTTAAATACATGCAAAAATGGCTAAACTTGTCGTTATGATAACACCTAGTTCTATTTTAATTAATTTAATTATTTAGTTAATCATTTAATAAAATCATAACGCCTAGTTCTATTTATTTAATTTAATAGTTTAATTATTTAATAATATACATATAAACCTTTTTATTTTATTTTTATTTTTATTATTATTATTTATTTCTTTATTAATTATTTATTACCTATTATATTACCTATTTTTTTATTTTTTTTAAGTTACTGTGAAATGATAAATGAAAATAAAGTTAATCATCAAGTAAATTAAAATTCATGAGTATAATATAATACAATATAGTTTTGAATAATATAATTAAATAACAAAATATAATATAAACATTATAATTTTCCTTTTTGGAAAATTCAGAACAGGTTGAAAATTTAAAATTAAAATATATTAGTTATTGATTTTGTGTAAATTAAAATTTTAATTTTATTTTACATAAAATCTGCCTTTTTCTTAAGCAGAGAAAATTTTAGGGGCTAAGATTTGTGGGTTAATTTTCCATTCGTTTTCCAAAAAAAAGATTCACCATTTTCCTTTTTTTTTTGAATTGATTCGCCCAATTTTTATAGTATAAAAATATTTTTCCCTAAAATAGCCAAAATTTTATATATACTAATATAAAATGATTAGGAAACTAAATACTTTTACAAAAATAACATCAAAAATTTTACAATTTACGTATTGGGAACTACTAAGATTTGCCAAGGTTTCTAAACTTTAAGATAAGAATCCATCCTTAAAATTTTCCCTGCCCTTAAGATGACTAGAAAAACAGATAAGTACCGAAAAATTAAGCAAATGGAGAGTTTTCATTCTTTTCTAGAGGTAGGAGTGGCTCTTCCACGATTCTGCATGCATAATCTGACTTGTCATCCTCCTGCTTGGACACATGGGTTGTTGACAATGGAAGAAGTAGCACGTGGTCATTAGGTGAAATGGAGGAGGTCGCATGAGTATCAGCACCCGCATAGGTTCCTCCCTTGTTCGAGCTCAAGCTATCTTTATCGCTGCTTGAAGCGCTCTGCACCGGCAAAGCTTTTATCTTTCCCAGGGAGAAGGTAGGAGTGGGAGAAATGGTGGACTTTCAGGGTCTTTTTTTGGGGCGGAGGCTAGAGCTAGAGGGTTCAAAAGGAGAATCCAGAAGGTGGAGAGACTCGCGGGCAGAGAGATTGACGGGGTCGAAGATTTCTGGCTCTACCCAATCAAAAAAGAAACTCACCGTTCTGCCCATAGAGCCCGAGGTGGGAGGTCTCGAGGGAAGACCACGCCCCCCTGCTCTGTGGCACCTCATGCGATGTCATTTGGGCATGGTGGAGGAGTGGGAATGGGCTTGAGACAAATACTGAGTTGAAGGAGCTTCCAAGGGAGCAGCTGGGGAACTGAGGTCCAAGGAAAAGCTAACAAAGGGGCAAGGAACGGAGCAGAGAAGCCAAGTCATGGCGGAGACACCAAGAGCATCTACGCAGAGCTGAAGGGAGAGTCGAATGGTGGTAGAAGGAGTAGGGGTGACAGATTTAAGGGCCATGGGAGGTGGCCAAGGTCGGACAATCGAAGATAATGTGCAGCGGACATTGATTAAAGTGGAGGACGTCAATGGGAGACTGGCGAGGGTGGCAAGTAAATGCCTTTGGCTCCAACATTTAAAGTGGCTTGGGCGGCCATGTGTGTGTGCATGGGGAGGACAAGTGCCCTTCCACCTTGCATCCAAGTGGCCCCTCTGATTATCATGTTCTATAATCCGCATCTGGGAATTGATTCTCAATGTTAATTTTATATTGTTTTACACATTCTTTTTTTCTGGAGAATGTGTCTAGAAATTTTCTCCAATCCCTCAGCCTTTGAGTCAGTCCGTCATATTGCACATTGTAAATTATTGTATGTCATATTTGCTTTCAAGTATAGGTATATAGGTATTATATAATTTGGATTTGTTTTTTTACATTAAATGGAATTTTTTATTTCATATAAATGGTTGGTGGTTGGTCATGAAGGTATTACATAATTAGGATTAGTTTTTCCACATTAAATAAGTTTTTTTTAATTCATATAAAAGGTTGGTCATGGTTGATTTTTATATTGAAACAATCTTTCTCACAAAAAGACTTGGATCATGGTTGATCATGATCTTTTTTCATATGGAGATTATCTTTGCTAAAAATGCAATGGTGGACAATGGTTGATTTTCATATTGAGACAATCTTGTCAAATGTGACTTTTGGACAAGGTTGACTATGGTTTGACTATTATAGATTTTATGAAATATGATTGGTCATGGTTGGCGATGATTGACCATAAACACTTAAACCCTAAAGATATAAACATTTAAATTTTAATAATAATTAATGAATTGATTAAAAAAAAATATTAATTAATAATTTACCAAGTACTAATTAATTATAAATTATATTAATATGAATAATTTATTTTGTTAAAATTATATATAATAAATTTAATTATTTTGAATTTAGTAACTTATTATTTCAAAATAATTATAACCCTTAAAAAATACATTCATTGGTATAAAAAAAATACCCATACATTTCATTACTTTCATTCATCCAAAGTATTTTGACATTGGGTTTGGCACTTTCCAATGTGTATTCACTCAAGATTAACAAAAGTGATATTACATATGCTATCCAAGATAATATTTAAAACATATTATTATTATTGTCAATAATAAACACAATTAAGATGAAACATCCAAGCTAATTTATATCAAATTTAACATATTAAATATTAAATATTAAATTTCAATTTATACATTTTTACTTCAATTTCTTATACTCGTAGGAGGCAGTGTATATCGCATTAAACTGGCGACTAATTTAACATTAATTTTATGAGCCGAGCCGTTTATCGTAAGATAGAAAAAAAGCCAAATCAATAACGATATAAAAGAACAATCTAGAATAATTTCTTTCTTTTTATTTTTCCCAGATCTCTCCCTCCTCGCAGAAGATCTTGATCTTGCACTGCAACGGGGATTTTGGAGTCATGAATGAGTCGATATCCTTGCGTACTGGAAGAGGTAAGTTTGCACTAAAAACTCCGCATATATTCAATACATTTTACATGAAATTTGCAATCTAAACGTAGGGTTTGACGGCCATAATTTTTTTTTGTGTAAACAGAGATGAATATCTCGTGCTACCGTCCTGGACTTTGGTTCGATGGTTCTTCTGCTTGCTGACGGCCGACATTAAAACAGGTAACACAACAAGGAGTGGGCATTGAAGTGACTTTGGTTCGATGGTTTTCCTGGTTGCTGACGGTCGACATTAAGACATGTAACACAACAAGGTTACCGTAGAGGAAATGATACATCTAAATTTTCTTTGGAACATTGATAATCATCACTTGACGCAAAGCTAGGGTTGTTTCTAACGAGACCCGTTTCTGTCTGTACGATAACTTGTGCCGTGGCTCGAATCGTGGAGGTTCTAACCTTTTGCACTCTGACTGGTAGGTTATTTATAAACTTCGGGAATATCTGCAGCGAAAGTGCCTACCGAAAGAAACTCATGACTTCTGGGTTATTTTTTTTTGGGTTCTAATAACAGCCCTGCTCTCGCATGAGGTCATTGTGAAAGAATTTAGAATTCGAATTCTAATTCGAAATAAGGTTACTGTTGAGGAAATTGGGAATAGAGTTTAGTTGCTATAATGATATTTAAATTATTTAAATTATTTCAAACCAGACCCATTTCTATCTGCAGGACGACCTGTTCCGTGGCTAATTTAGGATTCGAATTTTAATTTGAAATTCAGTTACTTCAAAGGAAATACGAAATAGAGTTTAGTTGTTGTAATAATATTTAAATTATTTCTAACCATACCCATACGAAGGTTTTGTTGTCATGGATAACCACTTATCCTTGCCTGCTGGATGTAACTTTGCACTAAAAGCTCCGCAAAGCGTCAGTACATTTTACATCAAAGTTGCAATGTAAACCTAGGGTTGCACGGTCATTATTTTTTTTCTGTAAACAGAGATGAATTTATTGCGGTAATATAAATAAAATCAACCTTAAATTAAATTATATTAAAATAATTTATTACATTTTCGTGATTATTTTGTTTGATTGTGAAAAGATAGTATTGATTGTAAAATGATAGTCATTGTTGCTATTTTTTTAAGTGTAAGTTTTTGTGACTATTTTGCTTCTTTAGTATAGTAATTATTTCTTGGTATTTCTTTAAATTGTGAGATGATTTTAGTTAATTTTCTGCAACTATTTTATTTTATATTTGCTTAATTATGATTAGTTTTTTTTTAATTGTCAAATAATTATCACTAACTTTTTGTGATTATTTTTTCTCTTTCGTATAGTAATTATTTGTTGTTGTGATTATTTTGTTTTCTTTAATATAATAATTATTTTTTGTTATTTCTTTTAATTATAATTTTCATCAATATTCTGGAACTATTTCATTTGATTATCTAATGATAATTAATATATACAAATTTTTAAATCTTTATGAAATTATATGATTTTTTTACATTATTATGATATAATTTATATTTGCTTGATTATGATTAAACCTAATCATAAATTTCTACAGATTTTTCTACCTTAAGTGCCCACTAAAAGAAACTCTTGAATTCTGGTTGATTTTTTCTTTTTTCTAATAACAACCCTTCTCTTGCATGGCAGGAGGTCAATGTGAAAGAATTTCGGATTCGAATTCTAATTGGAAATTCAGTTACCTATAGAGGAAATGTGGAATTGAGTTTAATTGCTGTAATGATATTTAAATTATTTCTAACCAAACCCATATGGAGGGTTTCACTATGATGGATAAGGGGTATCCTTGCGTTCTAGAGGTAACTTTTCATTAAAAACTCCGCAGAGATTCAATACATTTTGCATCCAAATTGCAATCTAAACTTAGGGTTTGACGTTCTTTATGTTTTTATTCTCTAAACAGAGACGAATTTCTTTCCCTAATAATTAAATTAAATTACATTAACACATTTCATTAAACTTAAATTAAATTACATTAACACAATCCATTAGTTTCTCGTGACTATTTTGTTTGATTGTGAAATGATAGTGTCATTATTTCTGGCTATTCCATTTAATTTTCAAATATTTGAAATGAGAGGTATTGTTTGTGGCTGGCTATTTTTTTTTAATTGTCAAAAATCATTATTTTTATGTCAATATTTTTCTTTTTATGGCAATATTTTGTTTGATAATGATTAAACTTAATCATAAATTTCGGCATATTTGCAGGTAAAGTGTCTCGCCAAAGAAACTCGTGAATTGTGGTTAAATTTTTTCTATGTTCTAAGCAAAACTATTTCATTTGATTATGAAATAATAATTATTACGAAATGATATGATTTTTTATTTTTTATTATTATTTATGAAATGATAATCATTGTTTGTGGCTATTTTCTCAATTATGTGAAAAATATTATTTTTATGTGATTACTTTTCTTCGTTATGATTGAACTTAATAAATATAATTATATTATTGAAATTTATATAATATTATATTAAACATTAAAATATAATATAAACATTACAATAACTTTTTTTATTTTTTCAAATATATAAAATTTTAAACACTTAAAATTAAAATATATTAATCATTACCTCGGATGTGGGTGGCAAGGTGTGAAGATACGTCAATCAGCTTGCGGGATGGCGCATGGCAAGGCCACATGGCCACCCGCAGGCTTCAGTTAAGGTGCCCTCGAGCTTTTAATACTCCAGGTCGTCACCCTGTGCGGCATTTATGCCGTTGCGTCGGTCAAGGCCGCAAGCATTTCAAAATGCCGCCCTATGGTTCATATTCTCTGCTCTTCGTCTCTGCACTTGGGTTCCCTGTTCGGCCTCAGCTCCGTCTAGTGGTTTCCGTGTCGATTATGTTTCCGCCTGTTGGGTTTGGCTGCTCCCTGGAGGCTGAGGTCCCCAGCTCTCGCACCTCCATCAGCAGGCGCTATCTCCTGGGCTGGTGTGTGGAATTTCTTCCTAGATTTCACTTCTCTCAGAGCCCTTTCTACCCTCTGCAATTCTGTAATATCCCATTTCGGGGATATCTCTAAAACACGGCAAACTCCAACCATAGATAGACTGGGAGGGCATTTACCGGGTATTTCGCCTCTAAAAAGAGGATGAGAACCGGAGGCTACCTGGCCCTTTCCAGACTCTGTCCAAGAGTGAAAGATAAACACACCAAGTGGTATAGAACTAGAATGCTCAAAAATAATAATAGACATACAATAGAAAGAGAATGCAGCAACTACGGCAACAACGACAACTACGGCAACTCAACCAGAAAACATAGAGAGGAAAAGTTGAGCCATTTTATTAATTTGAGAAATGTAATGAAGTACAAGAAGTTAATCTTGCACAAGGAAAGTGAGAGAACACTCTCAGAAAAGACAAGAAATGGCTCCTCTATGAACTGCGTCTCAGCTACTGGAAAAATGCCATGTAACTGCTACTGCTGAAATTCACTAAAGATTAGGGGCTGATCCCCTTGCCGAAATGAGATGAAAATCGGAAAATCTCCTCTCCTCAACAACCCAAACAAGATCCAAAAACCATCCCAAGAATGGCCAACCCCAGAAACCACCAGAAACTGCCTCCCTAGTGAATTACACTAGTCTCCAAGGTACAGCGCAGTGGCTGGATAGAAACAGCTGGAATACTACCAAACTCCGCCAAAAAACCTCCAACGGGCACAGGCTGACCCTCTGCTCAAAATCCCAGCAAAATCACCTGCAGAAACCCCAATCCAAAGCTCCTCCACAGTGGACTGTGTCCTCTCTCCCAGTGACTACGTAGTCTCTATAAGCTCCAGCTCCGCAACAACCCAAACACTGAAACGATTCACAAAAATACTGAAAAACAAACATTTTCCGAGCAGGCACTCGAAGTCTCCTGGGGCTAAGGGTGAGATCTCTGCACGGAGACACTCGGTGCACTAAACAGTGCTGTAGACAGGCTAAACATCCAACGTGCTCAAGAAGACAAAATTCTCACTCCAAAATCAACAACTCAAGAATGATCCAAATGAGAAGGCTCCTCCATCTTTTATAACATTGGCTTCCCTCCAAACCCCATCGTAATCTCTCTCCTCCACATCCTCATCCTTATCTGTGTAGAAGATTCTAGAGTGCACATAGGCCCCCTCCTCTACGTGGTATTTGGCCTCCCTTTGGACTTCCCTTGAGTCACAATTGTGCTACTAGGCGTATGTCTTATTCTACTATGAGTTAGACCTTCTTTACTCAATTTTTATTTATTTACAAACCATAGATTTTACAAAACTATACAAAGTCTAATATTCCAATTAGCTATCGTTAATTAGAACACATGGCCCCCCAAGAAAATGTTGCTTGCCCTCAAGCAATCATGATGGATGTCGAAGATCTTCTAACTCTCCCAAGTGGCATCCTCATCCGGCAAATTCTTCCACCTCACCAAGAATTCCCTGCACCGTCCCGTTCCGTAACCCCTTCCCGGTAACAATGGCCTCCAACTGCAACACCAAGTGCTCCCTCATCAATCAGAGGGCGGTAGCTCCTCCGTCACTCACACTTGTCCCAGTCACTTTCTCTTCAGGCATGATACATGGAAAATGTTGTGGATCTTGCTGCCTTGGGGCAACTCCAACTCATATAAAACCTACCCAATCCTGCGTATCACCCTGTACGGCCCATAGAAACACGGCTTGAGCATCTCAGCTCCCTTCTGCTTCAGCGATGACTGTCGATATGGTTGTAAGCGTAGGTAGACCAAGTCCCCTACCTCAAACTGTCGCTCCACCTAACCTCTGTCAGCATACAGCTTCTGTTGGTTCTGCACTGTAGCCATGTTGTCCTTGAGAGCTCGGAGGATATCCTGACTCTCTTGGATCCACATCTTGGCTCTAGGAGCCTTACTCGCACTGAACATCACATCAGAAAATGATAAAGGATGGTACCCATACAAAGAATAAAATGGTGACATACCAATAGACATGTGATGTGTCGAGTTGTAGCAGTACTCCCCCAAATGCAACCATCTCAACCATGCTCGTTGCTACCCACTGACATATTTACGCAAGTAGCCCTCCAGCCACTTGTTAACTATCTCCGTATGTCCATCTGTCTGTGGGTGGTAACTGGTACTCGGTGTCAACTCCGTCCCCACTAACCAAAAAAGCTCCTGCCAAAATCCGCCCATGAAGCGACTGTCCCTGTCACTGATGATGGTCTTAGGAAGACCATGCAACCTGAAAATCTCTCGGAAGAACAACTCGGCCACCTGTGCTGCTGTGTAATGCGCGGATATGGCGAAAAATTGCACATACTTTGTCAGTCGATCAACAACGAAAAAGATACAATCCTTGCCCTACACCATGGGCAACCCTATGATGAAATCCATCGATATGCTCTCCCATTTCCCTTCAGGAATGGGAAGAGGCTACAACAGTCCTGCAGGATGGCTCATCTCCCCCTTGTTCCTCTGACAAACATCGCACTCCATTATGTGCTGGAGTACATCCTCCTTGAGGCCCTTCCATGAGAACCTCTCTCTAATGGCCCTGTAGGTTTTGGTAAACCCCTTATGGCCTACCAATGGAGAATCATGTGATGCCTGTTGTATCTTCTTCTTAAGCTGATATCCCTCAGTCAAGAAGATCTTGTCTCTGTAATAGATGATCTCATCGACCACCCTGTACCGGTCATCCGCCACTTGTCCATCCAGCACCTCACATGCAAACCTGTCCTTGGAGTGAACTAAAAGTCAAGCCCTCCAATCTGCATCCAAGCTCATAAGGGATAACGTGGCTGGTCTACGTGAAAGGGCATCTGCTACCACGTTATTCTTACCCCTGACATACTCAATGTCAAATTCATATGCTTGGATCTTACTGATCCACTTCTGCTGCCTCTCTTGTAGCTGCTTCTGCTCCAAAAAGAACCTGAGGCTGTTGTGGTCAGTCCTCACCCTGAATCTGTTCCCTACCAGATACTGCCAGAATTTGGCCAATGCATGCATGATGGCCAACATCTCCTTGTCGTAAATAGGATACAACCTCTCATTTGGAAGGAGTTTCTAGCTCTCAAAAGCTATAGGGTGTCCCCCTTGCATCAATACTGTGTCGATCCCCTCTCCCGACGCATCACACTCCAAGACAAATGGTTGCGTAAAATCCGGCAACACAAGCACGGGGCAGCTACTCATCACCTCCTTAAGCCTATCAAAGGCTTTCTACGTTGTATCTGTCCAACCGAATGCCCCTTTCTTCGTCAAATCTGTAAGGGGTGCAACAAGCTGTGAGAACCCTTTGATGAACTTCTTGTAATAGGCACATATCCCAATGAACCCTCGAAGTTCCGTCACATTCTTCAGCTCCAACCAATCTCTAATGCCTCTAATCTTCTCCTCGTGGACCCTCACTTCGTCCACTCCAATGATGTGACCCAAATACAACATCTTTGTCATCCCAAACTCACACTTAGAGAGCTTAGCATAGAACTGTTGCTCCTCCAAGATGCGTAGCACTGCCTCTATATGCTGGAGATGCTCCTCCCACGTCTTGTTGTATATAAGTATGTCGTCAAAGAAAACCAATACAAACTTCCTTAGATGACTGCGGAAGATATGGTTCATGCAGGACTGAAAAGTAGCTAGCGCATTGGTCAGCCCAAAATGCATAACCAGAAACTCAAAGTGCCCATAATGACACCTGAAAGTGGTCTTGGGAATATCCTGTTCCCTCACGCAAATCTGATGGTACCCTGATCTCAAATCAATCTTTGAGAAGAACTTAGCTCCTCTCAACTCATCCATTAGCTCATCGATCCTGGGTATAGGGTACCTATTCTTCAGAGTCTTCTTGTTCAGGGCCCTATAGTCAATGCACGTCCTCAAAGTGTCGTCCTTCTTCTTCACCAGTACTACAGAAGAAGCAAACGGACTCGTGCTCGGTCTAATGTGTCCAAGAGCCAACAACTCCTGGATGGCCCGCTCTATCTCATCCTGATAGGCTTTGGGATGCCTTTAGGGTGTAGTGATCACCACCTGGATACCCTGCTCCAGCTCGATGGTATGCTCAAACCCTCTATCTAGTGGCCGCCCTAGTGGTAAAGCCCCAAACACTACCTCATGTCTGTCAAGGATAACTTGTATCTCTGGATGAACTCCTCGACCGGTGGTCTCTGCCTGTGATGCCCGCAACTCAACCGCCCACTCTATGTTTCCCTTCCGGAAGTCTGCCTCCATCCGGTGTGCTGAAACTGTCTGAGGTGGGTAAGTATGCATCCCGCGGATATTCTCATGCTTCCCGGTCTTCTTATCATCCCACTCCATCTCTAACGCATCCCAATCCGTGGTGACCTTCCCCAGCGTAATCAGCCACTGAACACCCAGTACCACATTGGTATCTGGTATGTTGACCACGAAAAATTGATCAGTCATGGTGTAAGTACCCATCGTCACTGCAAACTCTGGAACATACTGGGCACACTGCATCGTCTAGGCTCCTGGGACCAAAACTGAAAACCTGTCACAACTCTCGGTCGGTATACCTCTCAGCTCGACCATCTGTGCATCAATGAAATTGTGGGTTTCCCCACTGTCAACCAAGACTGATACTCGCTGGCCACGTACTGTCCCACATACGCGCAGCGTCAAATACTTAGGAACTCCCCGCAAAGCTGCAAGGGCCCCTCCTGTGGGTGCAAAGGCTACACCTCCTGTCCCTGGAGGTGGAGGCGGCAACTAATCCTGGGTCATCTAACTATCTCCTGCCTCCTCATCATCCTCCTCATCCTCTTCCCCGCTGTCATCGGAGAAGACCTCAATGAAGTGTGCTTTTCCGGCAGCACACCTATGCCCTGGTGCCCACGGCTCCTGACATGTGATGCATAGCCGCTTCTTCCTCAACTCCCTCCTGACCTCATCATCTACCTATGCCCATCCTGGATTCCCCTTTGGAGGAGGAACCCTCACATCCTTCCCCTTGGGCTGGAAACCCTGTCTCTGGGGGTAAGATGTCCGCGTCCTAGGCAATGCATCCTGCAAATCCTTGGTCCTCCTGATAGCATCCTAGAGTGTAGCTAATCTAGTGGATCTGACTAGACCTCGAAGTGGCTCTGCTAATCCCTCCACAAACATATATATCATCTGTGTCACGGATAGATCTGGCACCATCACTGAAACCCTCAAGAAATCTGCACTGTATGTCTTTGGGTTCCCTGTCTGTTTGAGCTTTGTCATCTCAACAAAATTTTGTTCTGGATCCCTCTGGTCAAAATGCTCTATCAATCTCCTAGTGAACTCGGCATATGTCGTAATTGTGGAATGCCCGAGTGTCACCATCCCATGGAACCACCAGTCCTGGGCCTCACCATCCAAATCTAATGTTGCCACCTTGATGGTCTCCGTCTCCGACATCTGGTTAAGCTGGAAATAAATATCCAACTTCTCCACCCAAGACTGTGCTGAATTGTTCGATGATCCATCAAACGTAGGCAAATGAAATCTACTAGAGGCACCCTGGGAATCTCCATCATGGTAATGTCGGTGCCCTCTATGATGGTCGCGGGGTCTACTATCCCGCTGGAGCTACACAAAATCTCTGAATGTGAGAGCATCCCTGAACTCCTGCCCGTAGGACTGATACTCTGCAAAGTACTCATCTAAGTGCCCGGGCTCTGCCTCCTGTTGGGCTTTTGCCCCTGTATCAGCTCCCAAGAAAGTGGGCATAGTAGAGCGGGTAAGTGCACAAGAAGGCATCGGCTGAGGAGTATCACGCTGAGCAGCACCCTGCTCCGGAAAATGGTGGGATGCACCTGATCCCTCTCCGACCTCGAAAACCTGTGGAGTCTCACGTTGCCTAGCCTCCACAGCTGTGAACCTCTGGACCATCACCTCAATCTGTCAGGCTAAATCCTGCACCGACTTGAGGAGTGCCTCTCCAAACTGTTTGGCCTCTATGTCATCTGCCTTCGGCACTTCCTGCCTCAAATCTACTACAAGCTCCACTCGATCTCGTGTCCGTCGCGTGCTTTCTCTCCCGATTTGCGTTTACCCGGGGTACGCCTTCTTTGTAGGTGGACTCCAAACCTACGCTCACGCCTCCTACACTTCCTACCTCTCAGACGGCTCTTCCGATGTCATAGGACCACGTGGCCGAGCTTCTAACTATGCCCTGATACCACTGTAATATCCCGTTTCGGGGATATCTCTAAAACCCGGCAAACTCCAACCAGAGATAGACTGGGAGGGAATTTACCGGATATTTCACCTCTAAAAAGGGGACGAGATCCGGAGGCTACCTGGCCCTTTCTAGACTCTGTTTAAGAGTGAAATATAAACGCACCAAGTGGTATAGAACTAGAATGCTCAAAAATAATAATAGACATACAATAGAAAGAGAATGCAGCAACTACGGCAACAACGACAACTACGGCAACTCAACCAGAAAACATAGAGAGGAAAAGTTGAGCCATTTTATTAATTTGAGAAATGTAATGAAGTACAAGAAGTTAATCTTGCACAAGGAAAGTGAGAGAACACTCTCAGAAAAGACAAGAAATGGCTCCTCTATGAACTGCGTCTCAGCTACTGGAAAAATGCCATGTAACTGCTACTGCTGAAATTCACTAAAGATTAGGGGCTGATCCCCTTGCCGAAATGAGATGAAAATCGGAAAATCTCCTCTCCTCAACAACCCAAACAAGATCCAAAAACCATCCCAAGAATGGCCAACCCCAGAAACCACCAGAAACTGCCTCCCTAGTGAATTACACTAGTCTCCAAGGTACAGCGCAGTGGCTGGATAGAAACAGCTGGAATACTACCAAACTCCGCCAAAAAACCTCCAACGGGCACAGGCTGACCCTCTGCTCAAAATCCCAGCAAAATCACCTGCAGAAACCCCAATCCAAAGCTCCTCCACAGTGGACTGTGTCCTCTCTCCCAGTGACTACGTAGTCTCTATAAGCTCCAGCTCCGCAACAACCCAAACACTGAAACGATTCACAAAAATACTGAAAAACAAACATTTTCCGAGCAGGCACTCGAAGTCTCCTGGGGCTAAGGGTGAGATCTCTGCACGGAGACACTCGGTGCACTAAACAGTGCTGTAGACAGGCTAAACATCCAACGTGCTCAAGAAGACAAAATTCTCACTCCAAAATCAACAACTCAAGAATGATCCAAATGAGAAGGCTCCTCCATCTTTTATAACATTGGCTTCCCTCCAAACCCCATCGTAATCTCTCTCCTCCACATCCTCATCCTTATCTGTGTAGAAGATTCTAGAGTGCACATAGGCCCCCCTCCTCTACGTGGTATTTGGCCCCCTTGACGCCCCCCTTGAGTCACAACGTTGTGCTATTAGGTGGATGTCTTATTCTAATTAAGTGAGTTAGACCCTCTTTATTCACTTTTTATTTATTTACAAACCATAGACGACAAAACTGTACAAAGTATAATATTCCAATTAGCTATCGCTAATTAGGAATATTACACCCTTCGCCGAGCTCAACGCGCCTTCCCTCCTTGCCCCATGCCGCCAATTGGCCCATTCCTCTTGCTACGCGGTTGACATGACTTGCCTGCATCACTTTGAGATGTCGACGAGGCAACTCTAGAGCACGCCCCTCTGGTCGGCGTCGCACCTCCACAAACCACCACTTCGTTGTCTCCTCTTGAGCGCGCAGCGGCCGATATCCCACCACACATAGTGGGCATGGGCATATGGTCGGCTTCCTCCTGTGTTACCTGGCTTTCCTGTCGCTTTCACTGCCTGCGCCGCTTCTACCTCTCCTTGTACAGCTCGACCACTACCCATTTTCACTCTGCAACACCAATCGCTCTGCTTAGAAGCGACAATAGCGCTTTCAAAGAAATTCCCGAGATAATTGCTGGCCCCTACTCACTCTTGCACCCATGTCTCCCCTTTGACCTCGTGCATCCCCCTCAAGCCTCGGACAGGGGTGCTTCTCATAAGGCGGGCGATTGCATCTCGAGCCTTCTTCAAGATAATGGTAAGCAGGACAACAACAACGATGCAGGTGCGACAACAGCTCGACGTTGCCCCGCTCCGGACGATGATGATGGATATTGGTGCAGGATTGAAGAAGAGCCCCCCTAAGAAGATTATGGTCTTTAGTTCCAGTGGCATTGTCCAAGTAATTTTGTTCAAATATTTTGTCATTTTTGTTGTTTTGGGATGTATTAGTTTATGGTATGTTATAGCCAGTTTCCTCCATAGAGGCAGCTTACAAACCTTTCATGGGCTGGTTTCCCCATGCGGGCAACTCAATTTTGGTTATTTTGCTGAACTTGTGAAGCCTCTATTGGCCTAGACTATTGAGGCCATGGCCTAGATGTACTATATGTTTCATTAATAGATTTACTTAGAATATATATATCATTGATCACATGAGAATTAAAATTTTATTTTTAGTTTACATAAACTCTCCTTCTCCCTTAAAACTTTCTCGAAGCAACGTGTTGCAAGATCTATTCACATCGGATGGTTGAGGTTAAAGTAAGGTTAAGGTGAGAGTAATGGTTACAATGGTAATTGCCTCTTCCATTCCGGCGCCCTATGCCTCATTCGTTTCCCTCCTCGGAGAATATGTTTCTCTACAACAAGGTTTTTCTTATCATGGATGAGCGGCTAAGAGTGTGTGCTAGAGGTAAGTTTGCACTAAAAAATTCATAGAGATTCAACACATTTTACATCCTAGTTGCAATCTAAGCCTAGGGTTTAACGGTCATAATGTTTTTTTTGGATAAACAGAGATGGTTAGATGATTTTCTGTTTTCTCACGACTAAAAATAAGAGAGGTAATCGAACAAGGTTATACCATCCTGGACTTTCGTTTGATGGTTCTTCTATTTGCTGACGGCTGACATTAAGTCAGTTAACCGAATAAGGTTATAAATATAAATTTTCTTTGCCACGTTTACAATTGTCACTTGACCCAAGTCTCGGGGTTTCTAAGGAGACCCGTTTTTGTCTCTAGGACGACCTCTACCCTCTTTCGTGGCTCAAATTATGGAGGTTCTAACTTCTGGCACTGACTCATCTAGGTTATTTATAAAATTTCAGCATATTTCCAGCTAGACTCCCTAACGAAAGAAATTTTTGAATTCTCGTTGAATTTTTTTTGTTCTAAGAAGAACATGCTCTCGCATCATGTATTTGTCAAATAATTTATGATTCAAATTGTAATTTGAAATTAGGTTACTGTAGAGGAAATTGGGACTAGATTTTACTTGCAGTAATGATATGTAAATTATTTCTAATCAGTGTTAGTGTTAGAAAAAATTAAGACAGGATATTCTCCTCAAAACAGTGTTGCCAAGAGGTTTTAATCGAGAAAATACAGTTGCGTAGAGGTCGACACATGTTAGAGGTTGAGACGTTTTATTCGAGACATATGGGACTTATTTTTATGAAGCTGCAGAGTTGACTTGCACAATTATAATTGAGCAAAGAAAATCAAACAAATAAAATTGGGGAGATTCAAACATATGAGACTTATTTTTACTGACTATTAGAGTTGACTTGCCCAATTATAATGGAGCAAAGAAAATAAAAAAGTCAAAATATTCATATCCAAATTGCAACAAATCATAAAATTCATATAGAGGTCTTTCACTAGTAAAACAAGAATTATTACTGAAATTTCTTTCACAATAAAACATGTAACTGTTTGTTTTCATGAGACTACCAAAATTTGCTCCATGATTTTCTCTGCCTCTCTTCACAGATTTACATCTACCACACACTAGATAAAGCTTCTGCATTGCATCTATCACACTACATAAGGATTCTACATAATTGTTATCTCAAACAATACATATCTAAGGAAATAATTCATCATAAGAAAAAATTAATACACACTATGTGTGAACATGATTTTCTAAACTTTGTGGAAAATTGCGTATGCATTTATACCAAGAATTCATAAAGTTTTATTTGACTTTTAATTATTTAATCTGTTGTGGAATGTGTGATTGTACTCTTGTTTAGAATTTCATTTAAAAGATGTCATTTCCTGCAAATTAAATCTGCAACTTGCAAAAAATTTACTTGAGGTATGGTTGGTGTCCGAAAATTTAACGTAGTGGTTGAAATTAATTTTCCAACACTCCCTCTTAATCGCATCTTCATTCCCAAACAATCTCTGAGATAAACAAAATTAGTTAGGGGCAGGAGAATGTTTTGAGAATATCCAAATGGATCTTTCATACACCACTATTCTTGTTGATGGAGGCACTTTTTGCACTCTGTACAATGATCCAGCTATGAGATACCATGTTTAAAAAACCCTAAAGAACCTTTCACGTGTTAATGGCTTTGTGAAGATGTTTGCAAGCTGTTCTTCTGGCCTGTAATGTTGCAATACAATTTTTCCATTGTTAACTAATTCTCTTATAAAATGATATTTAACATCAATGTGCTTTGTCCTCTTGTGAACAACAGAATTCATTGATAGTGAATTTGTGAAACTTTTGTTGTAGAAAACAGTTATTGTTCATGGCATAAATCCCTCAAAATTATTCTTATCAAAACTGCTTGACTCGTTGCCACTATTGCAGTGACATATTCAGCTTATGTTGTTGATAATGACACTATAGGTTGCTTCTTGGAATCCCATGAAATGGCTCTAGAATCGAAATGAAAAACATATCCTGACATGCTCTTTCTGTCATTAACACTTTTTTCCCAATAACTGTGAGTATAGCTAACAAGCCTAAAATAGTTGTTGCGGTGTACAAATACAATACTCCTTTGTCCCATTGACATACCTTAAAATCATTTTCGTTGCTTGCCAATGTGTCTCTTTGGGTGTCTCCATGAACCTTGACACCAAACTCACTGCATACATTATATCAGGCTTAGTTGCAGTCAAATACGTTAGGTTTCCCACCATACTTTTTCATAATGTCAGATTGACATCACTGTTGAAATCTCTTTTTCTCAACTTGAACCCCATGACAGTTTGAGTTGGTGTGGGCTTATTTTTCTACATATTAAACCTCTCTAAAATGTATGCTACATACTTTTCTTGGGAAATAAAAATACTATTTTTATTTTGCTTCACTTCCATGCCCAAAAATTATCTTAAGAACCCCGTTAGTCATTTCAAACTCACTTCTCATGACTTATTTGGAATCAGTGATGAGGAAATCATCACTCCCTACAAAAATTAAATGATCTACATACAAAACAACAATAACAAGCTTACAATCACTCTTTTCTATGTAGAGAGTAGGCTCACCATCATATTTTTTGAACCCATTGTCCATCAAGTAAGCGTCTATCCTGCTATACCATGCACACAATGCTTGCTTTAGCCCTTAAATATCTTTCCTTGACCTATACACCTTTTTTTCTTGTCCTTCTATCTCATAACCAAGTGGTTGCACGAGATATACCTCCTCTTTCAACACTCCATTCAAGAACGTTGATTTTATGTCCATTTGATACACTCTCGTGCAAATGTTTCTACATAATCTCTTCCATGTTGTTGTTTTTATCCTTTGCAACTAACCTTACTTTATGCCTTTCAATCTTGCCTTCAATGTTTTTTTTGCTCTTATGGACACACTCCACTCCAATGACTTATTTTCCTTGCGAAAGGTCCACTAACTCCCATGTGTCATTCTTTTCTATTGCTCCTATTTCTTCATCCATTATCACAACCGATTTTTCTTCTTTTACTGTATCCTCAAAGTGGATTGGGTAATCTACATGAAAAAATAATTCAGACAAAGAATTTAGACCAACACTACTATCAACTTCATTTTACTCATATATTTCACTTAAATTTCTGAAATTTTGTCCTTTTATGCTTGCAAAAGACGGCCTAGACATGTCACTTGTTGTTGCACTCGGATTATATGGAATTGCAGATATTTGTGGTGTGATTGCAGAAGCACTTCCTAGACTCCACGACATTGGCTAGAGAACCGAACCCTGAGGACTCACTTCTATGCCTGTCTGTTGCTTTTCATTTATCATTCCCATATGAGAGTTGGTCGCCCTTGTGAAGAAACCCAAGGGTCACTTGGTGGGCAGAGGAGGTATTGGAATACATGGGCCAGCTCGACCAGATGGTGGTTTTATTACCGACAAACAATGCTTTGTAGTCCTTCGGTGTCACATTAAGGTGGAGTTCTGAACAGTTCCAATATGTAGGGGCACTTCCAACCTACTAATAGAGTATAACCTCTGCCTTGTTTGTAGCCGAAGGTATAGAAATATATTTGGACTGAACGCATGCATTATGCGCCCTATCTCCAAGACTGCTACTCTCAAGGTATGGTTCGAGGAGAGTCGAAGGCTTGAATGGACCTTGGAAACCATGATTTTCATGGTCAAATAGTCACTCGACAGCGCTCGACGGGAGAGAGATGCGAATGAAAACCCTAGAGCTCATTTTTCCCATCCATAGTCCTAAAAAAAAATCAAGATTTTTTTTTTTGATGCATCCGTCCAAGTCTTGTAGTTATTATCCCCTTTAAACTTGATTTCAGTCTTCATGAATGAATTCATGATGAATATTTCTTTTCATAGTGATGTGCTTCCTTAGCGGTCCATAAAAATAACGATTTTTTTTTTTTTTTTTTTGCATAAACTTTAATATGTTTATTAGTTTCAATTTATTAAATTGAAAAGAAATACAATTTTAATATTAAATTATTATCAATAATATTATATATAAAATAAAATTAAAAATATATATATTTCTCAATAGTGAAATATAACTTCTTAAAAACAATTTCAAAATTTCAAAATCTTAAGATTATTTAAAAATACAATATTAGACCAATTTCCATGGCTGAAAATTACTGGAATTTTAAGTATTTTCATAGAGGTGATATTTTATCTTTAATGTCATTAAAATTTTAAGGCTTTTCAGAGACATGATATCTTATCTTTAATACCATGCTTAAAAATCGTTGGAATTTTAAGAATTTTGATATTTTATCTTTAATGTCATGTCTACCATTGAAATTTTAAGGTTTTTCAGAATCATGATATTTTATCTTTAACAACATTATTAAAATGTGTTGACAATTTGCCCTGAAAAAACAGATATGGTATTCCAGAATCAACACTTTTATTTTTCAGGCTCTTTTTGCACACAGAAAATTGGTGATGTTATTCCAACATCAACACTTTTCATTTCTAGGTATTTTTTCACACAAAAAATTGGCAACATTATTCCAGCATCAACACTTTTCGTTTTCAGGGTGTTTTTGCACATAAAGAATCGGCGATGTTATTCCAACATCAACACTTTTAATTTTTCAAGGTGTTTTATGGACAAAAAAAATTGGCTTTTACTTCCATTTTAAAAAAAAATTGAAACTTTACCTCACAAGAAAAAAATAAAAATAAAAAATACCACTTTTCAGAATACTACTTTTCATTTTCGGTAAGTTTTTTCATGCTTTTTTAATGTTTTTTTAGTTGGAATTTTCCTTTGGAGGTAATAATTCTTATTTTATCGGTAAATTTGTTGAGGGAAAAAAAATAGAACAATAAAAACTTCACATCAACAAAAAAAGAAGAAGGAAAAGTAAAGAACTTGAACTGCCTACATTGTTGAAACAAAGGTATTGCATACAAAGATATTGCGTACACATTCAAGAGGGCTAACTATATTAACTATATAGTTGTTAGAATGAAATACCTAACCCTGTTTGCTAATGCAGTCTCTCATATTTTCAACCATCTCAGGAAATTGTTCACATGGATTGTTCTTGTAATATCCCAAAATTACATTTCTTTCATTGTTTTCACACAAAAGATGATCTTTGTTTATATGAACACTCTCTTTCAAACCAGGATTTTCCCAAAGAAGACAAAAGTTAGTAAATCTTGTAAAAACATAATTTATTTTACATCATAAACATCGAGGAAAATGACCATAAAAAAAAAATCTTCGTTGCACTAAACTGCCCATGTTTTCATAGTTACGATTCATAGGTCCTCCTTATTCTTCATCTTCTAAAGCTCTTTTTTTCGTTGGTACACAACTCTTTTCCGAGCTTGAATGACATCATTATTTTTTTGATACCACTCTCATTTGAATTCATTTGATTGTTGCCATGTATGAGCAGACTGAGGTCTTTTCGCATCACTTTTTCTTCTTCGTTCTCTCAGCATTTCTATGATAAAATTAAACTCAGTTCAAAAGTCCTTTTCCAATTACCTTGGATGATAATACCTACTATTTAATATTTAAAAAAATATAACTCTTAACCTTCCAAAAATGTAAAGAGGAACTAAATAGTAACAAATAGGCCTTCAAATTTCAAGCATATACACACACAACAAATAATTTGAAAAGTATACTTCGGACGCATCAAATAATAATCCCCTTACAAATAAACCAAGAGGTCATACAATCAAATTATATATCAAGATGTACAAAACTAAATACTTCCAAGGTTTTAAGCTGATACAATAAGAAGTTTCACCAATTATGGATTCATGCCAGAAAAACCTTCCTTTTGAATAGTTAACAAAACCTATCCATTTCTATAACTTAAAAAAAACAAAACAATACAAATTATATTCCAAATTTTTGAAAATATGGACAAAGAAGACTAATCTCCAACAAGCATATCCAAATTAGCTATTTCCTCAACATAACTTCAAAACATGAATTACAATGATCTTAAAAAAATGTTTAAAAACATTTAACATATATATTTTGTTCAGAAATATCTAAAAACAAACTTGTTGAAGCCTCAAAGGTTAATTCAATATATGCATAAGTAGTGGAGGTATTTCAATAATAGAATATGAATTTGCAATAAGAAAAAAAAATTTCCATTTTCAATCAAATCATCATTATATTAAATCATTTCTACATAGAAGCGTGAGTCTTCAACCACTAACAATCCATCAACAATTGATGTTTCGCACAATCGAGTCACCAAACCATACACCTTTAACTGCACTTGGACGAACCCGGCATAAGCACTTTTTCTTTAGTTGTGTGTAAAGGAAGGTAACATTAACATTTACTATTTATATCCACAGATATTTATCCAAGCAATGACCATCTGTACCCCCAATCATCTTCAAAATATTCCAGAATTTGATCTTTCGAGAGTCGACCAAATTCAAAGGTCTCTATCTATTCAACCGATTAAACAAATGTTGAACCATTATTAATAAAACAAACAAGTTGATTCATGTATAACCCTAATGAAATACACTATATGTCAACAATAGGAACAAATGATAACCTCGTTTGTTTCTATTCAAATCCAAATAGTAGATAGTGTAACCACAAGTAGGGTAATATTTAAAATATTTGTCTAGATATACCTAATAAATTTTTTATTTAAAGAAGACATCCTCCTTTAGTGGTGTTACACCACCATATGGAAGTTCCATCCTCTTCCAAACCTTGTCAACACTACTGCAAATGAAAAAAATGTGAATCCATGTTTTAGAAACATGTTTCAATAACACCCATTCACATTTTTGTGGACTGCATTTTTTCAACCAAGAGAAGCATCCTCACTCCCCAAGAGTAAGAACACCAGGATTTCTAAACGTTTTCGTAAAAGGGTGGACAACAAAATATTTTTTTGTATCAAAATAACTACCACACGTGCTGAACAAAATCATTTATCCCACTGTAAATTCAATTGTGTATCGAGAATGAAGAAAAGGAAAAACCATGGTAGACAAGCAACCTCTATTGTTAAGGTATGATGCTATGAAGAAATCATGGGAAAAACAACCCAAGAAAGAAATAAATCTTAACTCTTTCTCACCGCATCGATTGCAACTTGCGAGGAGAAGCGGGTATTTCATAAAGAAGACACCATTCTCTACAAACCAACATAAATTTTATCAAGACCAATAAAGGAATTCAATCAAACAGAATCTCAATAATCTCAAATGGGGGGATTTCCAAATTGCGGCATCAATACCAAAACCACTAAATTTTTCTAAGAAAAAAAGAAAACTCCCATTCTCTACTACAAATAAAAACAAAAAACATATCACTCGACGACCACAACATGCATTAACTATTTTAATGTCAAAATTGATTGTGAAAAAAATCCATATTCACAGATTGGTAATTATTCAGTTGTAAGACACTTAATTATTATAATAAATATATAAATAAAATAGTGTAACTTTAAACTTCATAATTTGAAAAAACACATTGTAGAATTTGAAAATTTTCTAATAACCACTAAAATTTGAAATTCATAAAAATTAAAATTCAGAATTATAAAAATTTGAATTCTTATAATAATTAAGCACTAAAATAGATACCAATGACTATTAACTACTATAATATGGATTATTCTATTTATATTTTAGACATGGATATTATGCACCGTCTAAATGGTCTTGTATGGAGAATGTGTCTCACAATTGGAAATGGTCGAATACATCATATAATGAAAGATGGGAAATCTATTTCGATTGAATGATTTTTTTTTTTTCTCTCTCTCTGATAGCAATATGTTTTCTAGAATGGTGGTTAATGTAAAATTGTTTTGAAAGCCTTTTTGCTTCTCAATGTTAAAGTTATGTTGTTTTATGTATGTCTTATTTTGTGTTTTTTTGGAGAACGTGTCTCGAAATTTTCACCAATCTGAATCCTTTTCAAGTTAGTAAGTCATATTGCGCATTGTAAAGTATTGTATGTCACATGTTTTTTTGAGCATAGGTATTACATAATTAGGACTTTTTTTTCACATTAAATCAATTTTTTTTACTTCATATAAATTGTTGGTCATGGTTGATTGTCATATTGAAACAATCCTTGTCACAAAATGACGTTGGACAATGGTTGATCATGCTTGATCATGATTCTTTTTCATATGGAGACAATCTTTGCCAAAAATGCGACGGTGGACCATGGTTGATTTTCATATTGAGAAAATCTTTGTCACAATGCGACGTTGATTAATGGTTGACCATGGTTTGACCATATAGACATTATGAAACATGGTTGATCATGGTTGTGATGATTGACCACAAAGACTTAAACCCTACAAACATCAACACTTAAACTCTAAAAATAATTAACAAATAATTTAATAATAAATGCTAATTAATAATTTACTAAGTTATAATTAATTAAAAGTTATATTAAAATGAATGATTTATTTTGTTAAAATTATATATAATAAATTCATGATTTGATTTATATTTTTTTTAGAATTATTTTATATCTTAAAAATCACGATTTTGATTAACTTATTATTTCAAAATAATTATAACACTTAAAACATAGGTTCACTGGTATAAAATAGCACCCCTATAAATTAAAGCGAGACATTACACATGGTATCCAAGATAATATTTAGAACATCTTATTATTGTCAATAATAGCCACAATTAAAATGTAGCATTCCAACTAATTTATGTCAAATTTATCATATTAAATTTTTTATTTCAATTTATGCATTTTTACTTCAATTTCTTATATATAAACAATTTACTAAACTACATATAATTTTATATACAAAAAATGCAATCTTCTTCCTATATTGTTTCACCCTCACACCACTCAGACCACTAAGTATATATTGCACTAAGAAATAAACTATCCTCAACAACTAAGAAACATTCCTATAATATATTAGCTTACCTAATGAAATATCCTCACAGCACTAAGAGTATATTGCAGTATAAGATAAATCATCCTCGACAATTAAGAAACATTCCTATAACATATTAGCTTACCTAATTGATTTCATTAAGATTTCCTTAATAAACATTCCTATAACATATTTGCTTATCTAATTGATTTCATTAAGATTTCCTTAATAGTAATGAATTAAAAATAAAAATATTATAATTATAATTATTTAATTATAAAATAATTAATATTATTTATAATTTTAATTATTATGAAATAAAATGATTTTTTTTAATTAACATTTTTTAATTGTGAAAAAATATTATTTTTATTTCATTATTTTTCTTAATTATGAATAAACTTAATCTTAAATTATATCAAAAATCACAACTACAATTATATTAATAAAAATTATATTATATTATATTAAAAACTAAAATATTATATATACATTAAAATAAAAAATTAAACATATAAACGTTTAACACTTAAAATTAAAATATATTAATTTCGAATGGTCATGAAAATTAAAATTAAAATTTTATTTCACATAAATTTAGCCTCTCCCTTAAAAACTTTCTCAGGCACCTAAAAATTAAAATTTTATTTCACATAAATTTCTCGTCTGCCTTAAAAACTTTCTCGAGGCACCTGTTGCAAGATGACCGCATCGGAATTAGGACTGCATCTGACCGTTGACGTGAATTAAAATATATTAATCTGGAAATGTCAAGAAAGTTAAAATTGTAATTTTATTTTACATAAATTTCGCCTCTCCCACAACAACTCTCTCTAAGCCATGTGTTGCAAGATCTGTCCACATCGGAATTAGCACTGTATCTGACGGTTGAGGTGAAACTAAGGGTTACCATTGTAATGGCCGGGTCCATTCTGGTGACTTATTATTTATTTGTTTTTTTATTTTTATCTATTTAGTTAAGAGTTTATTTCTTTTAGATAATTTATTCAGTGAAAAGTTCGTAGAGAAAATAAGACTTATTTTTATCTTACTCTCTAATCCACATGTTGCAAGATCTGTCCACATTGGAATTAGGATTGCATGTGATAGTTGAGGTGAAACTAAGGGTTACCATGGTAATCGTCTGGGTCCATTCTAGTGACTTACTACTCATTTGTTTTTTATTTTTATCTATTGAGTTAAGAGTTTGTTTTTTTTGGAGAATTTATTAAGTGAAGATTTTGTAGAGAAAACACGATTTATTTTTATCTATTTATTAAAAGTTTGTTTCTTTTAAATAATTTATTCAGTTAAGAGTTTCTACAGAAGTCATGAGGAGTTTGTAGAATAGCTGTGAGAGCTGATTGTATGTAACAATCCAGTGAAAAGTAAATACCTAATTTACCTTTTTACTACAATAATTCAACCAACTGTAGAGAATTAAATCTTTAAAGTTATCTTGATTTTATTTTCTTTTAAAAAAAATAATTAAATAACCTCCTAGATAGTTACTGAAAGTTATGATAGTTATGAAACCCTTGATTGAAAGAGGGATTCCGAAGAAGGCCTAGGGGGCTGGCCGAACGGGAGGAAAAAGAAAAAGGAGAAAGTGAATGAGCCATGAAGGCTGGGCAGGATGCTGCCAACAGGAAAAAACTCTTGAGCTGGGTGTAATAGACCAGTGGATATTTCTGAATTTAACCCTGGAAGGGTGAATGTGTAAGCTGGTTACTCCAGTTTGGAGAAGAAGAGCTCGGGTGGAGAGACTGAACGTCATAGCCAGTCTCGAGGTTGGGCGGAGAGATCTTCTGGAAAGGATTCTAGAAAACATATGTATTATACTATTATAAAGTTACTTGTTTAAAATTGTGTAGATTGATGGTTGACTATTGGTTTCTACATTAAATGTGAATATGCTCAGTAACAAAATAAAATATCTATAGCTTGATAATATTCTACAACCTGCTAGTAGTAATTTACCTACAACTCAAAAATATCTATAGCTTGATAGTATTCTGCAGCCTGTTAGTATTAATTTACCTAGAGCTCAATGATGTTAGAATGAATCTTGAGTATTGTTGAATTCTAATGGAACCACATGTACTTCTTTGGGTATTTTGGTAAAGTATTCTCACTGGTCATTCATGTATAAACAAAGATTTGGACTCACAGCATATTATACAAAAGATGTATATATATATATGGAACATTTTATTTGATGCATTCATAACAAATGAAATGCTAAAACGTGGAACATTTTTCTTGGTGCACTTACAATATTAAATTATGCATGAAAGTAAATGATGATGGTAGCTAGAACAGTAAGTTCTCTGCAGCTAATAGAAATGAATAATTATTTTTTCTTAGAAACAAAACTGTGGTAGTAAATGGACATCTGAGACTGAAATTGAACTACAAGAACGTTAAAGGGTGAGCAAGATAAAGCTCTGCAACAAATTTAAGTAAATGAGTATAACCCACAATGGAAATTACTATGTATATATATGAGTTTGAAGTAAACAGTTGTGATACATTTACACATATACA
The DNA here is from genome assembly GCA_034641835.2 of Pinus albicaulis. Taxonomy (NCBI): domain Eukaryota; kingdom Viridiplantae; phylum Streptophyta; class Pinopsida; order Pinales; family Pinaceae; genus Pinus; species Pinus albicaulis. The sequence goes on along the minus strand of JAXQQM020071713.1, from coordinate 97,439 downwards.
TAAAAACAAAAACCCAAAATGAATAAGGGTAGTGGGAAAACAACAATGAATACACCAGCATAGAACTCGGTATTCCTCCAGCCAGGTTTGTATCTTTGCAAACATTCGCTAGTATCCTTTGAAAGGGAAATACCAATCAACCTTGGTTCCATATATATGATTGGATGCAGTATAGTACTGAGATAATTAAAACAAAAAATTCGAACCCTAAACTCCTAAGAGACTTAACAATTTTTACTGAACCCTCACCGTATAAAATGGGGCCAGTAATCCAAATGGTAGCCATAATCCATAGCTTCAAACACCTGCGCAAGTCAAAATTTTGCCCAGTGACTCTCAATGTTGGGCGAAAAGGCAAGTACCAAGATATACCAAATCGTAACACCCCCAATTTGTGTGTTGAAATTTTTAAAAGTTAGACATTGAACTTAAATCCTAAAGGGGGTGGACCCTAAGGGATAAGTATGTGTGAATGTATTTGCATATTTTATTTGAGGAAATAAATAAAATGATTGTGCAAGTTGACCAAGATGAGAATTTGAGATCACTTGCCAAATCCATGAGGATGGATAAGGCAACACATCCCCAAAAATCTTTCAAAAATCCTTGAAAGAAATTAATTTAGATTTGAGGAGGAATCTAAATTTCCCCAATGAAGAGGAGTAGTTGGGAAGAGGTGAGAAAAAGCTGGAAAAGCTGAGGAAAAGCTTAAAGCAACTTTAAAGAATCCCAAGATGGGAAGCCTAGGCTAAACAGGAAAGAAAGCATCCTGCTATTCTGGACGCAGAATTAGAAACATGCTTTGGGGAATTATGAGCTTAAATAAGCTGTTCCTAGACAGATCAGGGGTTGATCTGTGCTAGGAAGTGATCTCTGCTCGGGGGTGAGTCCTGGGAGACAAAGAGGACTCTAAGGTTGGGAGGTTGGTCATTTGCAGATTGTGGTATGTTCTGAAATTTTTGGTACTTCTATTTTTTAATGGTATGAATTGGCTACATATAGAAAAATTCATTAACTGGTGTGATTTATGTTAGTACTACATTTAACAGTATCCATCCTAGGGTAAGCACCCTCCAGACACTGTTTAGTTGTAGACCAGAAAAATCTATAGAGCAGAAATTCCAGAATCTCTAAACCAGGGTCGGTTTAAATCTTAAATTTCTTAACCTCTACAGAGGATTAATTGTTGCTTTGTCCTATTAGGCACCAATATGATATTGTATGTTATGAGTATGTTAGAAAAATATTTTAACAGTACTAAATATACAGGCTATAAATTCAAACAGCTGGAATCAAATGTAATGGAGTATGAAAATCAACTTATGTTAGAACATGAATAACCTTTTTATAATCCGCATAAGTAGGTAGATTTTACTTCTAAATCTGGTTGGAATCAATTACCATCCACAAGGATTCCCGTTATATTTGAGGCATTCTAGTAAAGCGCTATGGAATAACTATAGGCATAAACCGAAGAAAATAGCAATTAACAGCTGGGACTTTAGAAGATGTATTATTGTTAAACCAAAAGAGCAACTCTGCAATATAGGAAGGATACCTTACTGATAATCATTATCGAAGGTATGGGATTTAAAGTTTAACTCTAACCCTTATAAGAACCGTTAGGGTTATGCATTAAATCTATGCTTATGGAACAATTATTAATAAAACTGTCGAATACCTGTATAGAAAGTTAACCAAAATAAATATACATATATTACCAGGGGTACATCGCTAGTACCGTTATAATCCTTGTTACTTTGCCCGCAAAGGAAGTATGTAGGGAAATAAAATATACATATGAAAAAAACAAATGTATGCCTCTGCGGTATAGGTATGTAACCTACGCGCGAAGGCGAAGGTGTGAATAGGATATATATATATACACCTTACCAAAAGTGATTAGGGCACCACTCAATTAAGTTACACTGAAGCACGTAGATTATCTCTACCATTAGCTACAACCGTGGAGAGAAAAACGAAAATAAAACTACGTAAATCTTACCTCATTCATTCAACCATTCGGGTAGGAGAACTAATAAGGGTTGCATTTAAAAAACAAAAACCTTGAACAACTCTATAGTAATAAACCTAAAGTTTAAATGTGGGCATCCTATTATTATTGAATACCTTTACCCCGGTGAATTAACAAGAAATGCTACGCGCTGAGCGCTAAACTCTATAATGATTAATCATAGTGGTACTTGTGCGGCCTTGAAAAAAATTTATAGAGTTAAACGATATAAGTCTGCTAGTTCATGAGTGGTTAACCAAACGACGTCAGGGTTAATATGCATTCCATATTACAACAAACATACCGTAAATTAAGATCACCGCTGTTTAATGAGGGCTTTCTCACAGAGTCTAAATCCCATTGTAACCACAATATACAAAGGAGCCAACGTAAAATAACACAGTGAAAATTATAGATGAGTAGCGCCAGTCTAAGTTTTGTAGGTTAATGAAAATTACAAGTTCCGGGGCGATGTTATTAATATCCCGGGTGTAGCACTATCATAGAACATCTGGGGGATGCTAAAGCGAACCAGTCCCATCCCTGCACATACAACTCATACGCTATTTACATATCAGTGGTGACAACCGAATTCGAGCTAAAGCCACATTGCATGAGTTATTAAATTTTAAAGACAGACGATATATATATAGAGAGACAGAAAGAAAAAACGAAAGATCTAACGATTCACTATTTATTTCCGGCGGAAAAAGAAACAAAAAGAAAACCCTATCCGGCTGAGACTAACGGCAATAGTTATGATTGAAACTGAGAAATAATATTACGCACTATACTGAAGCACAGAAAACCATTATCACCTGTAACCTCAAAAGAAGAAGGTAAAAGAGAATTTTCTGTCACGTTTCCATATGCTAAAATCAGTTATCACACTTAACATAACAGAGCGTTTATTGCAGAAATCGAGGGTTTTAACAAAAACAAAATCTGAACCAGAGTTCAGGCATAATATATGAAATCCCACTGCATTTCCTAAACCCCTCTCCCAGACACTTTTGCTCCAGCTCTTCTGAGCCTGACCGGCGTTAAACAAAACGTGCGACCCCAGAAACAATAGCCGTGCTCACTCACCTTTGAAGATGCGATTCTGGGTCCCTCTACTCACCATGACCGCAGAAAAACAACCTGAGTTAGTGGGGCGTGTATAAAGACGCAAAGAAGAACTATAAAACCCTGAAGGAAAAATGGTCATCGCTGGGCCAATAAACGAGTAGGAGCAGAGTAAATAAAAACTTTAATGAGCAGATATTTGAGAGGGTGGGTAACGAGAGATAAGAGTTACCTACTAGAGAGAAAATCTACATGTAGTTCGACTAGACTGTGCCAAGATAAGCAGCCTGGAATCAAGAAGATGTTACAAAGCCTAACAAGGAAGCCGTCCCTCTATACCAACACGCGAAGAGACTGTGGATTAAATGAATCCAGAAAATAATAGCTCTACACGAACAATAAGCATTCTGGCAATGGAGGGAGTATAAGACAGACCGAGAAAACCTAAGTGAAATCAATCCATTGTACAGGATTAAACGCAGCAACCCTGCACTCTGACAAAATCCCGATGGAGATATTTCGACTACTGTGCTTAGCCACCTCCGTCCCACTCGATAGGCAAAACCCTTGTTTAAGTGGTACTGGGCCAACAGAGTTCCATCGAATGCATCCCTACGGAAACGTCCTTCTCTACCCAGCTGTTGATGGTAGAAGGTTTCCGGGCAAGAAATGGGATACGAGTTATGGGTAGAATCGTCCCATTCCTGCATTGATCACACGCAAAGCTCTCCCCTATCCAAAAAGGCGGATCTCATATCTAAACAACTCTTCAAACCATCGACACGTAACGATATCGATCCAATAAACCGCCGTCTGTCATTCGTAAACTTGAGGCCCCAATATTCGGCGCCGGTACGTTCATGACAGAGGAGAATAATGAACACGTGGTTAGGGCTGAGCTGTAGCTTAGCGATGGAAACGAGGTGGTCCGCTTCCTGATCGGAAGGCGGAGTCCTCATCCTGCAAAAGCAGCGCAGTAGTACTTAGGACGTTGTAGGTTCCGGAATTGGAACTATGCCTCCTCACGCGCCTGCACAGAGATGGTATAATTAGGGTTACCCTCGAAACAAGAAAACAAATTCATGATATATATTAAATCGGAGAAAGCCGCGCACGATTGGAGCGACCAATATCATACATGTATATTGGACGTGGCAAGCCATCATATATTAAAGTTACGCAGTTTAAGATAATGAAGGGTATGCGTATCTGCTGAGTTTTGACAAATTAATTGAATGATAAATTCCACCAATAAGGTAAGGACGTAGGGCCGAACAAAACGGGAAATTAACCCTCAATGCATTATATATATGCCTTTGACAAAAAAGGGAAATTTAACAATTGTTACATATATATACATTTATATCGTTCACTCCTGTGGGGGTAAACGAATGTCCACCAAGATAAAAATACACAAAAAGGGGACCTCTTACAATAAAGAAAATACAAGGGGTTAGAAATAAAATATCGTTCATTATATATATATGTGAAATCGATTCATGGTTAATGTGGATTTGCCGATATATGTATGGAATATATAGAAGATGGGTGAGGTTATGTTATGGCTAAGAACCAAGATATATATATATAAACCCACACATCTCAGAATAATATAAAAGGGGTGGAAGTATATATAGATATAGTAGAACGTTGGAGGAAACTTATTCAGAGGAACCGGAAGTCAAATAACAAGATGAATAGAGAGTCAAATAATAAGATGAATAGAGAAGAGATCTCAAAAAAAAAATTCAATCGGAGGTGTTACAAACATACTTGGTAAGATGAAAGCAAACATTTAGAAGTTCTGCTCCAGACTGCAATATCCTGATCATAACATCTGGTGGAAGTCGTGGAAACCCGCACCGTAATTATAACCCTGGAGAATGGTAGAAAGACCCTAACCATGTCACAGTAAAATTTGTGAGAGCATCGTTAAACATATGAACAAACGATTCTAAAAGAGAAGTTGACCCTTTAGGCCTTAAGTGAATCACCGCCAGAGCTGAGAAGTGGCACTAGAAAGGAAAATCATACAGCACTAATTAGAAAAACAAACCTTGAAAAGAAGTATATTAGATGACAAAAGCCTATGAATGTAATTATTTAAGTATAACTGTTGTTACCTGTTCAAGAAATCCACATGCATTCAACTCCAGACCTGTTTCTGGCACTAGGGTACAATGATCTTCTGTTTGGCTCCTCGGCATGACGGAATGGGCCAAGGACCACAGCAGTAGGGTCTCAATACCAAACCGTCCAGGAGAAAATCTTGACCGTCTGAATTAGGAGCGAAGGAATCTATGGGGGAGATCAACAAATATTTTGATGACCGACACCTGTAAGCTCCAAGATGATCCAAAAGGTTCTTTCCAAAAGGTTCAATTCTTATTTTACCAGTTAAGGAGGTGAAATCTGTAACCCTCTCGAATACCAAGTCATATGGATGGCACGTATTATAATTAAAAGGGAAATTCTTGTTTTATTGCAGAACATGAAATAACATAATGGCGGCGAAGGGATCCAAACCATTTTATGCCTATGTCAAGGAATAAATCCAATTAAATATATATATATATATATATATATATATATATATATATATATTTGGGAATTACGCTAGCATGATGAAGTCATATAAGGTGGAATTAATCATTAATATAATTACACACAAGTCATGGGGGTTAAATCGTGGTTATTTAATGCTGATGAATATGACACCTTTTTATAAATGCTGGTAGATATTTTATTTATATATATAGTTTTATGGTAAACATGTTTCAAGTGGTATCAGAGCTGAAGGATTCAGCACTGGGGCCCATGAGCTTGACTACGATTAAGAAGACCATCTCACTAAGTGAATAATACTCCACAGAAGAGCTTTGCTAAAGAAATTTTTCGTAAGTTACGAAAATGAATTTAGTTAATTAATAGAGTTATTGTTGGTGTGCCCTTACCTGTAGGAGGTGAGATGAAGGGAACCCAAGAGGACCAACAACCGTGCTTATTTATTAACACATTTTATCTAGATATTCATTAAATCGTGATTTGTAAATAGTATGTCACAGATGAACTTCATGAATGGAATGATAAGAAATAAGTTGTGAGATAAAACTAGGATATATACATTTGTGCATATGAGATCTCTTTAAAAAAAAATATTACTCTTATGATTATACAACCTGGACATGAGCCTTTGGTTACAAAATGTGGAGTCCATGTATCTTTGGATAGGTGTGTGAATGACATGACGAGAGTTGAATAAAAAAAATTCTCAATATAATAGCCTGTCTTTCCTCAAGGAATCTTAATTCTATCTTGGTACAACTATGTGGATGAGGTTACAAGTGCAGATATTACGATGACCTTATAGAGTAGGTATTATGATACAGTTAATTATCTCAGATCTGTGACAACATTTCTCTAAATTTGAGTCACGAGATTGTCACTTAGAGGTCCTAGACCTGTCACATTTTCCAGACAGTTTGCAATACTTAAGGTTGCAACGACATATGAGTCTTCCTCTACTCATTGTCTGTCTTTCTAGCAGTATTCAAAAAAAAAAAATTAGACTAAGTGATCGATATTTTTGATGTATGATAGAAAATGCTAAGATTTGTTTCACATAATTACAGTTACCATCAATAAATTCCTTAAATAGATGTCCCACAACATTGTGTTAACTTTTTGGTTAAACAGCAAGTGGGTATCTTGTTATTTCGGTGAAGATTCAACGTCCTAGTGCAACATGCAATCCTTTATTTTGGCTTCTGAATGTTGAATTTTAATTTTCCAAGCCGAATTTGAGTAGGAAAAATTATCAACATAGTGAATCAAAAAAATTATTTTTGGGCATGAAAATAATTTCTATGATTTGTGTCGAGTGTGCCTATCTTGTCATTATACAAAAGCCACACATGATTGGTATGGAGGAATGGTGGCCCACGATGGTTACACCGTACCACTGGTATTGACCTCAAGGGAGTTTTTTTTTTTAGGTTTTAAGATGGAAATGTTTCTCTTAGCATCCATGTTTGTCTGAATCCTTGTTTGTAGGGATTCGATACCAAATTTTTTGTTTGAATGTCACTATTGTAGGAAGAATTGAAGTCGTAACACTTTTCTCTCCCATGAATAATAAATATTGTAGAGCAATGACTTGTTGTACTACGGAAAACAACCAACAACATTTAAATAAAAAAAAAAAAAAAAAAAAAAAAAAAATTGAATAGTGAAATACATGAATAACCAAATTGAGTAGGTTTGATTGTATCAGTTGACACACATTGGAAGAGAAAATTATCATGCTACGTGATTTATTCTTAAAGTAATATCATATTAAAAGAAAAAGAAAAAAAAAAAAAGAGAGAATGATAAACATTTGTTTGGAAGTAAAACAAGTTGCACTGGAAGTTTACTGTGGCATTGTTGCTAGTTAGTTCCTCTGAACAAGTGTTTGTATTTCAAGTAGTATTTAAAAGCTGGAGTAAATTTATTTGGTTGTGTTGATAAGAAATATATATGGATAGAGTAAATGATACACTCTTCATGCATTCTGGAATTAAGGGCGGAAAGGCTTATTTGAAAAAGTTATGAATTTCTTTGAAAGAAAGAAGTCTTACCCAAAACCAACATCATTAGAGGAGTGCAATATGCATCTATACCTATGCTTCTTAATAAGCGCTGACTCATGTTGACATCCTCAGAATCGGACATTGATGATTGATGCCTCCACTTCAGATAGTGGAAATTGGACTATGCAAGGAAACCTCATAAGGCTAAAGAAACGAATAATAATAATAATCGCCTGTATCCAAGACTAAGAATGATGACCCTTAAAAATTGTGTCCTTACTGTTGTGTTGTGAAAACATAAATATTTGATCATAATTTTGATCTTTAAGTTCTTTTTGGCAAACAGGAAAGTTCATTCCAGGTGCCAATGAATGAGAAAGGGAAAGAGAGATTTCACTGTCTGGATGGATAAAATTGATTGCACATTGAATGGTTTTTTATGGCAGTGCAAAAAGAATGAAAATTATGGCTTGTATTTGGTATTAATATTGTGGATGATGAGTTATTTCACTGGTTTCATCCTTGTGGTGAAGAGTTAAATAAAAATTATGTTCTTGTTTTCATTTAGATATATATAAGATACAGTCAAATGTTGTTTAGTGTTCATGATGTAGTAAGGAGCCTTTGATTTGAACTATCATCTAGTCAAATTATGGTGTCTGACCAGAGCACCCAATGATGATTAATTTAGACAAAGATATAATTGGGATTATTGGTATGGTTTGAAATCTAAATGGTGATTTCATATGTTTCCATCATAATAGGAAGGCAAGGCCAATAATGCACCATGCCTTGCAAGTCCAGGGGACAGTCTTATGTATCAAACAGGTCCTTGGCACTAAACCATTGTGGAGTTCTATAGAAACATATAAGGGAGCACACAAAGGTAATATATGGTTATATAAACTATTAGAGGATATTGATAATGTCCCCAGATATAAGTTATTATGGGCATGGATATTTCATACATAATAGTGTCCCTGTTTATATAGGCAATTGTTTTTCTGTGGGATTTTGTTCAGTGTCCTAGAGCATGCATGTATAGCAATTAAAACAAAAAAACAAAAAAAATTAGTCTAAATTTGTATTGTGATGGTTTCCATGCACATACCCGCACACCTTGTCCTTATGTATAGATGACTAATTTAATAGGTTGTTTTAAAAAGTGTCGGAAATGACTCTACTCATTAGTACCATCCTACTGAAGGATTAAGAACAGAAAGAAAGCTAGATTTGAGCTCCTTGATATTATTTCATGGATGCATCCTCGATGTATATCCACTGTTACAGTTAAATCAACATACTTAGTCACGACTCACTGGGTATCATAATTCCATCATAGTGATAACTTTTTTTTTAAATGTTGCATCTCGAGAGTTGAATTCGAAGGGAAAAATGTATATTCATGAAATTGTAGTTGCATGATGTTAAAATAGATTTGTGGAAGATGTATGAATTTTAAGACATGTGATGTTTCAGTGGTATAAGATGAATTACTAGACGGTTATTTGGGAATTGACAATAAATCATGTAAATGACATTCATGGGAGATATTGGTGTGTTCGAAACAGAGTCAGATTACTTTGGCAACCCACTCACCCAATAAATTGGGCAACATGCTAAGGAATTTACATAAAATGCGACAATAAATCCACTAATATACAACATTTATTCATTATCTGCAATGTGACGAAGCAAAGAGCCAAGACTGGAAAATTCGGCTGCAAAATGGGCCTCTTGTTGCAATGGGTTCCAAATAACTTATTTACTAGACACAAGGGGGCAATCCAAAATTAACACAATTAAGCCACTTGGGCAAGCAGACATCATTATGCTAAGGGCAAGGAAAAGAGACCATTGAAGGCTGGGTAGGACATTGCCGGAGAGTTCTCTTGAGCTGGGTGTAATAAACCAACGAAGACTCTTGGACTGAATCCTAGAGATTTAAAAAATAAATAAAAGAAAAGAAAATTGAACTGGATTGGGAGTCTTGATGTTCAGATTTGCTAACGTGTAACGTTAGCTACCACTCTATGGAGAAGAAAATCTCTAGTGAGATATTGGACCTCATATCCAGTCTTGAGGTTGAATTCATCCTAAACCTTGATGGCATAAAACTAGTATGCATAAACAAGTGAATAAGCATAAGGGTATTATAGTGCTAATTGGAACGATCTCTCATGAGAGAGAAGAATTATTGAACTCTGAAAATATCATTATTATTAATTAAAAATTAGAGAAAAAAAATTTGATATCATGGAGTATTGAAAATTGTAATAGTAAGACTTGGATCTGTCGATTATCAAATGGTGAAATAGTTGGGTAAATGAAATAATTTAGAAAAAAAACAGATATGAAGTTACTACAAACTCAAAATTAAGTGAAAATTATCAACCCTTCATAGGTTATGAGGTATGATAACAAATTATTATTTATTTTTATATAAGTATTAACAAGAAGCTAATAACCACGAGAATGGTGAATGTAACCATAATTGAACCTCTGAGTATTCTCACTTAGAGGAAATGATGTTACAGAAAGCAATCAATCATCCCATTAAGTACAACAAAGGTACTTTAACAATGAAGAGCTACCTGTGAAAATTAAAATAAATATCTTATGCCTGAGCATATTCCAACCCGTGTTCAAAGTGAGAAAACACCGAGGACAAGATTTTAGATTCGAAGATGTAATTTCCCGATCGAAAAGTAAATACCTAATTTACCTTTTTACTAATTTAATTATTACTACGGTAATTCAACGAGGCATGAAAATTAAATCTTTAAAGTTATCACGATTTTATTTTCTTTAAAAAAAAATAATTAAATAACCTCCTAGATTGTCACATCTCCCTTTCTCGTCCTCAATTTTTTTTTTTCTTGCAGGTGTAATTTAACTTGGTTCATCTTTACTTTTACACTGCCATATTCTTCCTTTGGTGAAGAGACATAAAATTTAATAATAACCTTCTACCACAGTGACAATGTTAACTACATACATTTATCATTGTGTTTCATCCCCTTTTTCTTGTTCCTAGGAGCAATTAATCATATGATCATCCTCATATAATACCTCTACACAATGTTTTCAAATTTTAATTAGCCATTGGATGTTATATACGATTTAGTCGAGGTATTGGACTTTGTACATTATAACATCGAACCTCTCATTTTATTGTTAAAATCAAATGGGATCAATAACCCTAAATCGACCTTGTCATCATTTATCATAGGTCGACGTTGGCCCAAGCCACGTATTACTCCACTTGATACGCTAGCATTTTATTCGTATATGACTGATATTTTTTTGACCCATAGGGTAGGGTTCGAATATCGATTTATCAATCGGGACGTTGTGACCTATCTGCATTCAATTTCTGGTTTCTCCATAAATTTTGATTGGCGCGAAGTACTACCAGTCTGAACTCGGGATTTCCCATCACGCGATTTGGTGTACAATGGGTTTGAATAAATAATTTAAAATACTCCCCTCGGGTTTGATAAATATGTCGTTCAGATCATGCTAGGTATGAGTTTAATGTTACAATCCCTCTCGGGATCTTTGGATGTACTCTCCCTTGACTTACTCAGATGCCAATCCCAAACCGAGTTATTCCTACGGTTATCTCCCTACACGTGGACGGCTCGATTTTAATGGAGTTAGGGTTTCCTGCTCCATTATTAGTTCCTGTCTTTTTTCATTCCAGAACTTCATTTTGCTCTGGTGGCATTCGTCATTTTCTGTCTGGACTATTTTTGCACAGAATGGCACGTCGAGGGTTTCCACCAAGCGACCATGCATTTGACCATAGTAAGTATGGTTTGTTTTTCATCTGGCTATTGAATTCTGTTATGGAACAATCTTAGTGACGATGCTTCTCGGCTTGTTTCCACAGTCTGGTTTCACACTATGGCAATTGTGCAGGAGGGGAATCCTCACGATGGCATTCCTGAAATTATTCACAGTATTGCTTCAGCAAAATAGGTATTATCGTTTTTAATCAATGGTTTTCTTCTCTCCGTCTTACATATTTTCGTTTGCTGTGGGTTGAATGGAGAACTCGGAAAGAATATATGGGTCGGCTAATACCGTTGCCATTTTCTCCTGTCTTCTGAATAAAATGATTTATTAACCCCAACGACTTGGGTGTCCTCCCGAAATTCACGATGGAAAACAGAAGCTTTCGTATGAAGGCGAAAGGCCTGGTCCATTCGTGGCGTGACAAGGTAGCCATCAAGTTTGAAGCGCAACTCAGTTTTGTAAGGGTTGAATTATATTTTGTCATGCGCAATTGCATTTAACTCTCCTCTTCTCGCTGTGTTCATTCTAGGAAGTGTTGGTCTGGCGATTCTCGCGCTACCCCAGGTATGCTCTACACTTTTTTTTTTTCGTTCGGTGTACACTTTCTATTATGGATCAGAATTTTTATAACAGAAATTTTCTCTGTTCCTTGTAGGTATATAAAGTCTGCTATGGTCTAAGGCGTTACAATCCTTTTCGTTGTTTCTGACGACTTCACTCGACTTATTTCCTTCATTCGTTATTGTACAGGTTCTCCAATTTTTCCAGCGATCTTCGCACAGATTGCCTCATGTTGCTATAGAAAGTATTTAAATTTGTTTTTATTCTTATAGTCGCGGTCATGCGGTTGGCATAGAGACGTTAAACCCTTATGAGTTCCACTTTGAACATTGCGACTAAGCTCGCACACTTCATTTTCTCTGTGCGTGGTTATATCTGAACTCAGCCGACCAAGGGCGAACTGAATCTCAGAAGTGACTCATGGAATTTCTATTTTAATTTGGCACTTATTTCTACTGTTGATACGCGAACTGCCTCGTTTCAGGATGAGTTAACATTAATTCTGAACGAAGTCGTATAAATATTTGCATCTTGCCTCGTGTGCCTTTGGTTGGGTTTTTCGTTTGACTCCTCCCTTTTTGCTCGAATCTATTATATGCAGAGAAGTCTCTTTTATATTTTTGTTTTTCTTTTGAGTTACTGTTGATCAACTCGGAACATAATTATTCGTTAAATACTAAAGGAGTATTTTAATGGTTGTCTATGCTTAATATTCCAAGAAGATCTAATCGATGTCAACGAAGTTTTTATTTCTTTTAATATGCTGATTCAACCTGCATATATATATATATATATATATATATATATATATAAGCACTGTGCAACTATATGTTAGTAGTTCCTTTAATAATGGTAAACTTCCTGTGAATTTAATTTGGACCACTGTGACAGTGTACAGGATCCTAAAATGTTTTATACTGCAGAATAATTACAAATACTCTTATCTGGATTTCCCTCATATTTCTGTGGAAGCTTTAGGACAGATAACTTAAAATATTAAGTCAATACCTGGCAGCTTTTTAACTCTCATTTATATACAGAGGTTTATGTTAAGAGATTAACTGTTCATCCACTACCATATATCTCTTGGTGTGCATATTTAGTTTGTTGTGGTATTTGTGCAGCATAGATTCTTTGTTGCCTAGACAAGTTCAAAATCTGGCTTATGTTCTATAGTCTAGTAGTATCTTCCTGAAGTTTATTTTGTTTCAGAATTCTAATGGCAGTAATTCTGGTTACTCCAAGTTTTACAGGAAAATGTCCTCTAGACTTAAAATTTAGAAGTCAATAAAGTTTAATTGACCCCACCAAGGAACTTGTACTCTGTCCTCAGATTCATAAAATCTATCCGGTCATTCTTTCATGCACAGGGTAGATTGACAATATTTTACTATTGCTTTCCACTATACAATAGAAATTTCACCTTTTCATGCACCTATATGCAGATACTAAAATCATTATAAGAAACAGAAGCAGATTAAAGTTAAGTTATTGATTCATGTTCTGTGTAAAGTTAATTATCTACAGGTTAAACCCATTCACTGGTTTAGAGACTAGGTGGGATTCTACTTCACAGATTGAATTCTACAACCATACAGAGTGGCAAGGATAAAATTCTTATAAGAAACTCTGTTAAATGTAGAATTTATGATCTAGTATACCATGAGATTTTATATGTAGCCAATTCATACTATATGAAGTAAAACATTTGTAAAATTAAGAACATACCACTCTTGCAAATGACCAACCTCCCAACCTTAGAATCCTTCTGTCTCCCAGGACTCACCCCCGAGCTAAGATCAATCTCCTAGAACATACCAACCTCAATCTGTTCTAGGGCAGCTTATTTAAGCTTTTACTCCCCAAAGTCTATTTCTAATTCTGCGTCCAGAATATCAGGATGCTTTTATTCTTGTTTGCCTAGGCTTCCCATTTAGGGATTATTTAAAGCTGTTTTATGCTTTTCCTTAGCTTTTCCAGCTTTTTACCTCTTCCCAACTACTTTCCTCATCATTGGGGAAATTCAGATTTTTCCTCAAAATCTAATTTTAAAACTTACTATCTTTCAAGGATTTTTGAAAGATTGTGGGGAATTATTTGCATCATCCATCCTCAAAGATTTAGCAAGTGATCTCATCATCTCATTTTTAGTCAATTTGTACCACAATAATTTATTCATTTTCCTCAGATAAATGTTTAATTACATTCACAAAATAATCATCCTTTGGGGTCCACTCCCCTTAGGATATATAGTTCAAGTATCTAACTTTAAAATGAAATCACATGAATTGGGGGTGTTACATATTCCCCCTCTGAAAATAAACACCGTCCTCGATGTTATTATTCAACTACTAGAGTTTATTTTGCAAATAAAAATGGATATTTTTCCATCATTTCAGTCTCTCGTTCCCAGGTAGCTGCTTCAGCAGTAAAGTGCTTCCACTGCACCTTTACTCTGGCTACCGTTCTGCTTCTCAGTTCAATTTCTTCCCGCTCCAATATTTGAAGCGGTTCTGGCAGAAACTCCCCTTCTGGTTCCACCTGTACAACATTCCAATCAACTATGTGAGAAGCATCATGCACATATCTTTTTAACAATGAAACATGAAATACATCATGAAATTTAACATGGGGTGGTAAGGCCAGCTTGTAAGCCACTGGTCCCACTCTTTCTAATATTTCAAAGGGACCACAGTATCTAGGGGCCAATTTTGCACAACTCCCAGCATAAAGGGTGCTCTTTTTGGGTTTAATACGCAAATATACATGCTCCCCAACTTTAAATTCTCTATGCACTCTTTTCTGATCTGCATAACTCTTCTGGCGATCTTGTGCTGTCTTGATGTTCTTTTGTATCTGTTTGACTATTCCTTCCATTTCTTGTAAAGCATCGGGTCCCAACATCAGTTTGTCTTCTGGCTGACTCCAGCTTAAAGGGGTACGACACTTCCTTCCATACAATGCCTCAAACGGACTCATTTTGATGGAGGATTGATAGCTGTTATTATAGGCGAATTCAGCTAAATGTAAGAAATCTTCCCACCTTGAGGGTCTATCCATCACATACATTCTCAGCATGTCTTCCAAAATTTGATTAGTTCTTTCCGTTTGACCATCAGTCTGAGGGTGGTAAGCAGTGCTAAAATTCAATTTAGTGCCCATTCCTCCAAATAATCCCCTCCAAAAGGCTGCTGTGAATTTAGCATCCCTATCAGAAACAATCACCTTAGGGACTCCATGGAGTCTTACTATCTCCTTCAGGAACACATTCGCTACTTGAGTTGTTCCAAAGGTGGATTTCACTGGTATAAAGTGAGCAGCTTTGGTTAAAGTGTCTACTACAACCATTACAGAATCATGCTGGTATTTGGTTTTGGGTAATCCTGTAATGAAGTCCAGGGAAACAGTGTCCCATTTCCATTCTGCAATGGGCAAAGGGTTCAGAAGACCACAGGATGCTGGTGTTCCACCTTAACTAGTTGGCATTCCATGCATCTACTTAAATATTCTGCTACTTCTCTCTTCATTCCTGGCCAGAACAACTTCTTTTTCAGGGCTGTTAACAATTTCTGATATCCTGGATGTCCTGCATAAGGTTGCTTGTGGTATTCATCCAAAATTTCTCTTTTTAAAGACTCTACATTTGGAATATACAATCTGTTCTTATAACAGATCAGCCCTTTTTGGTTTTGAGTGAAACCAGTTTTCTCCTTTTTCTGTAATTTTACCAGGAGTGTTTCATAATTTGGGTCTTGGTTTGCTGCTTTAATCACTAATTCTTCTACATCAATCTGAGCACTACTCCCAATATTATTGATATTCTGACAAGCATTTCTGCTCAATGCATCAACAACTTTATTTTCTTTCCCTCTTATATGTTTTATGTCCATGTCAAAATCACTTAAAAAGGACAGCCATCTGGCCTGTCTGGCATTCAATTCAGTTTGAGAAAAGAAATATTTGAGACTAATATGATCAGTCATCAATGTAAATCTTTTTCCAAGCAAATAGTGTCGCCACATTTTCAACGCATGGATAACAGCTACTAATTCTAAATCATAGGCACTATAATTCTGTTCATGTATCTTCAATTTCCTGGATTCATATGCAATCACTGAATTTTCATGCAGAAGAACTCCTCCCAATCCTTCACCACATGCATCTATGCATACCACGAATTCCTTATCAGGATCTGCAATCTTCAATATAGGGGCTGTAGTAAGTTTCAGTTTTAATTTATCGAAACTGTTTTGGCATTTTTCTGTCCATTCAAACTTGACACCTTTCCTCTGTAAGGATGTGATGGGATGTGCTATGGCAGAAAACCTCTCCACAAATCTGCGATAATAGCCTGCAATCCCCATGAAGGATCTAACTGCTGAAACATCAGCAGGCACTGGCCATTCTCTTATAGCCTTTATCTTCTCCGGGTCAACAGCAAGGCTTTGTTCAGAAATAATATGACCCAAGTATTGGATCTTGTCCTTATAGAATTCACATTTGCTGAATTTAGCATATAGCTGATTTTCCTTTAGAGTTTGCAACACTATCCTTAAGTGTTCTTTGTGTTCCTCTTCACTGTTTGAGTAAACTAAAATATCATCTATGAACACAAGGACAAATTTATCCAAGTACTTGTTTAACACACTGTTCATCAGACACATAAATGTGGCAGGGGCGTTTGTTAACCCGAAAGGTAGAACTACAAATTCGTAGTGGCCATACCTGGTTCTAAAAGCTGTTTTACTGATGTCTTCCTCCTTAATTCTGAGCTGGTGGTAACCAGTTCTTAAGTCAAATTTTGAGAATACTGAAGCTCCTCTCACCTGATCAAAAAGATCATCAATTCTAGGTAGAGAATATCTATTTTTAATGGTCAACTTATTCAATTTCCTATAATCAATGCACATCCTGAAAGTTCCATCTTTCTTTTTCACGAACAGCACAGGTGCTCCCCAAGGAGAGACACTTGGTCTGATATACCCTTTGTCTAGCAGTTCTTGCAATTGCATTTTCAATTCTATAAGTTCAGGAGGACTCATTCGATATGGTGCTCGTGAAACAGGTGTTGCTCCCGGCACCAGATCGATTGAGAAGTCAATCTCTCTTTTGGGAGGAAGATGAGGGATTTCCTTTGGAAAAACTTCCTTGAATTCTCTTATTACTGGTACAGTATCCAGTAATTCTTCTTCAGTTTTATGTTCTATCTCTTCCACATGCACTGCATAAACCTGATAACCTTTTCTAGCTGTTCTTTTCAATTGTAAAGCTGAAATTTGTCTGACCGAAATTGGTTTTGGTTTCCCTTTAAGAGTAAAGATTTTCCCTTCCTCATCTACACAATGCAAGGTCTTATCCCACCAATTCATCAAAGCTTTCTTATTTTCCAGCTAGTCCATTCCTATCAATAGATCATATGACCCTAAAGGCAGAATGTTTAAATTCACTTCTGTTCGGAACTCATTTAATTGGATCTCTGTTCTGGGCAGTTTATGGGTTACCTTTCTTTTTGTTCCAGTGGCCAGCTGTACCAACCATGACTGTGGAAATTTTTCAGTTTTTAAGTTACATTTTTCTACAATCTTTGGACTAATGTAACTCAAAGAAGCACCTGGATCAATCAGAACAGAAACAGGTAGGTCAGAGATCTTACCCTCCATTTCCACCATGGTTGCTTGATGTTCTGCTTGCCGATTTTCTAGGGCTGCACTGATAGTTGGTATGTTTCTGGCTATATCATTTACTGTTGTCGCTTCCCACTCCCGCATGAGCATGTGAACATTTCTATGGGGGCAGTCCCTCAAAAGATGGGGTTCTCCACAGCCCCAACATTTCAAGGGCTCCTTCATTCTGATTGTTCCCTCCTTTTTACTGTCTCCATCTATTGGTTTCGATGCCACTTGAGACTGTGCAGTTTGACTTTCTTTGGGTTTACTAAACCTTTTCCGCTGATGATCTCTGTCAAAATTTTTCAGATAGGCAGGTTTCTGTTTTCTTCCTTTGAATTCATTCTTACTTACCCAACTTTTTCCTTGATCAGTTTTTCCTTTGAACTGTTGATAACACAATCTAGCTTTTCTAACAGCTTTGTCCATTGTTTTTGGGTTGTCAAATTCAATTTTCTCTTTGTATACCATAGGCAAACAATTTAGAAACCTCTGTACCTTTGCCTTTTCTTCCCTTATGTAAGGTACATATCTTAATAGATTGGTGAATTTAGTGACAAACTCATCGATAGTGAGCTGTCCCAATCTAAGCTCATGAAATTCTTTTGCTTTGTCATCATAGTACCGCTCATTCAAGTAGCGATTCTTGAATTTAGCTTGAAAGTCTTCCCAAGTAACTGTCTTTTCATCTATGGCATGTACCATCTTTGTCTCCTCCCACCACAAGGTAGCCTTACCTTGTAGCTGGTAGACAGCTAATCTGGCCTTCAAATTGCTTTCATATTCATAAACCTGGAAATAATTAATCATATTCAGCAACCAAGCTTCAGCATCTTCCTCCTTCTCCCCGTCATAGGAGGGAGGTTTGATTTTTCAGAATTCCCCTTGTAATTCCTTTTTCTGCTTATTCTGATGTCGAATCACATACTCCTCATCAGATTCATCAGTTTTCCTCTTTCTGGAACCTTCACCTTCTTGGCTATTCCGTGAGGTTAGTTCCCTGATGAGCTTTTCCTGCTCCTCACTGGCTAATGACAATCTGTCATTCTGGCTTTTTATCTCAGCCAATTCTTGTTGAAAATTCTGCAACATAGCCATCATGGCCACATTAGGATCTGGCTCACCACGCAGATCTACATAAATTCCACCACCTTCTTCCATTCTATCACCTCACTGTACACTACATAGCACAGGTCAGTGAACAAAAAAAAAACAAAACTTTTGCTACAGCAATAAAATTACACAGTGAGCACAGAGCAATCGTGAGCACAAAGTCACCAGCCCAGTTTTATAACTTGGGCTCTGATACCATTTGTCACATTAACTTGGTTCATCTTTACTTTTACACTGCCATCTTCTTCCTTTGGTGAAGAGACATAAAATTTAATAATAACCTTCTAACACCTTGACAATATTAACTACATACATTTATCATTGTGTTCCATCCCCTTTTTTTTTCCTTAGTCCTAGAAGCAATTAAGCATATGATCATCCTCATATAATACCTCTACACAATTTTTTCCCATTTTAATTAGCCATTGGATGTTATATAAGATTTAGTCAAGGTATTGGACTTTGTACATTATAACATCGAACCTCTCATTTTATTGTTAAAATCAAATGGGATCGATAGCCCTAAGTCGACCTTGTCATCATTTATCATAGGTCGACGTTGGCCCAAGCCACGTATTACTCCACTTGATACGCTGGCATTTTATTCGTATATGACTGATATTTTTTTTTCACCCATAGGGTAGGGTTAGAATATCGATTTATCAATCGGGACGTTGTGACCTATCCGCATTCAATTTCTGGTTTCTCCATAAATTTTGATTAGCGCGAAGTACTACGAGTCTGAACTCTGGATTACCCATCACGCGATTTGGTGTACAATGGGTTTGAATAAATAATTTAAAATACTCCCCTCGGTTTTGATAAATATGTCGTTCAGATCACGCTATGTATGAGTTTAATGTTACAATCCCTCTCGGGATCTTTGGATGTACTCTCCCTTGACTTACTCAGACGCCAATCCCAAACCGAGTCATTCCTATGGTTATCTCCCTACACGTGGACGGCTCGATTTTAATGGAGTTAGGGTTTCCTGCTCCATTATTAGTTCCTGTCTTTTTCATTCCAGAACTTCATTTTGCTCTGGTGGCGTTCGTCATTTTCTCTCTGGACTATCTTTGCACAGAATGGCACGTCGAGGGTTTCTACCAAGCGATCATGCATTTGACCATAGTAAGTATGGTTTGTTTTTCATCTGGCTATTGAATTCTGTTATGGAACAATTTTAGTGACGATGCTTCTCGGCTTGTTTCCACAGTCTGGTTTCACACTACGGCAATCGTGTAGGAGGGGAATCCTCACGATGGCATTCCTGAAATTATTCACAGTATTTTTTCAGCGAAATAGGTATTGTCGTTTTTAATCAATGGTTTTCTTCTCTCCGTCTTACATATTTTCGTTTGCTGTGGGTTGAATGGAGAACTCGGAAAGAATATATGGGTCGGCTAATACCATTGCCATTTGCTCCTGTCTTCTGAATAAAAATATTTATTAACCCCAACGACTTGGGTGTTCCCCCAGAATTCACGATGGAGAATAGAAGCTTTCATATGAAGGCGAAAGGCCTGGTCCATTCGTGGCGTGACAAGGTAGCCATCAAGTTTGAAGCGCAACTCAGTTTTGTAAGGGTACACTTATATTTTGTCATGCGCAATTGCATTTAACTCTCCTCTTCTCGCTGTGTTCATTCCAGGAAGTGCTAGTCTGGCGATTCTCGCGCTACCCCAGGTATGCTGCACACTTCGTTTTTTTTTTCATCGTTCGGTGGACACTTTCTATTAGGGATCAAAATTTTTCTAACAGGAATTTTCTCTGTTCCTTGTAGGTATATAAAGTCTGCTATGGTCTAAGGCGTTTCAATCCTTTCCGTTGTTTTCTGACGACTTCACTCGACTTATTTCCTTCATTCGTTATTATACAGGTTCTCCGATTTTTCCAACGATATTCGAACAGATTGCCTCATGTTGCTATAGAAAGTATTTAAATTTGTTTGTTTCTTCTTATAGCCGCGGTCATGCGGTTGGTATAGAGACGTTGAACCATTATGAGTTCTACTTTGAACATTGCGACTAAGCTCACTCAGTTTCATTTTCTCTGTGTGTGGTTATATATGAACTCAGCCGACCAAGGGCGAACTGAATCTCAGAAGTGACTCATGGAATCTCTATTTTAGATTTGGCCCTCATTTTTTTTTTCAGTTGATACTCGTACTGCCTTATTTCAGGATGAATTAACATTAGTTGATTCAATTTGGTGTAGTATATAATTTCTCATGCATTCGTTTTATATTACTTACAACTGGTTGCATTTTAGTTTGACTCCTCTACTTTCGTCTAACATATGGGAGAAGTCTGCTTCTTTCTCTTTCTTTTGAGTTATTATTGTATCATCTCGAGCATTGCTTATTATTCGCATCACTAAAGGGTATAATTAAGGTTGTCTGCTTCTTAATATTCCAAGAAGATCTAAATGCGATATCGCGAAGTTTTATTGCTTTTAATATGTTGATTCAGCACATAAATATATAATAGCTGTGCAACTCATATGTTAACGATTTCCTTTAATAATGGGAAAGACTTCTCTGTGAATTTAATTTGAATGCTGTGACAGTATCTTGGATACTAAGTATTTTATCTTTAGAATAATCCCTCAGACTCTTATACGTTTCCCTCATATTTACGGGAAACTTTATAGGATAAATAATACAAATATTAAGTCAATGCGGCAACTTTTAACTCTCATTTATATACAGAGGTTTATACCTGTGTCTTAACTAGAGTGGGCATAGTTCAAACAATCTAGTAAAAGATTAACTGTTCACCCACTACCATATATCTCTTGGGGTGCATAAATAGTTTGTTGTGGTATTTGTGCAGCATAGACTCTTTGTTGCATAAACAAGTTTAAAATCTGGCTTATGTTCACTACATCCTATGCTAGGAAGTTGTTTTTTTGTTTAGAATTCAATGGCTAAATTACGGATTGCCAGTTTCCAAATTTCTCTAGACTTAAAAATTTAGAAGTCAATAAGTTTAATTATTACAATGCTTTGTCTGCTGTCTCAGATTCATAAAATCTATCGGTCATTAATTATACACCAGGGTGGTGCAAGACTTTACTACTATTACTTTCCACTGCTCTGATGGAAATTTCAGGTTTTCATACACATATATGTCAGAGATACTAGAATGTTATAAGAGAAAACGAGGAAATGAGTCCAGTTAGTTAGTTACAGTTTACGTAAAATCATTAACTTGAGTTAAACCCATTCACTGGTTTAGAGACTAGGTGGGATTCTACTTCACAGATTGAATTCTACAACCATACAGAGTGGCAAGGATAAACTTCTTATAAGCAACTCTGTTAAATGTAGAATTTATGATCTAGTATACCATGAGATTTTATATGTAGCCAATTCATACTATATGAAGTAAAACATCTATAAAATTAAGAACATACCACTCTTGCAAATGACCAACCTCCCAACCTTAGAATCCTTCTGTCTCCTAGGACTCACCCCCGAGCTGAGATCAATCTCCTAGAACAGACCAACCTCAATCTGTTCTAGGCCAGCTTATTTAAGCTTTTACTCCCTAAAGCCTGTTTCTAATTCTGCGTCCAGAATATCAGGATGCTTTTATTCCTGTTTGCCTAGGCTTCCCATTTAGGGATTCTTTAAAGCTGTTTTATGCTTTTCCTCATCTTTTCTAGCTTTTTACCTCTTCCCAACTACTTTCCTCATCATTGGGGAAATTCAGATTTTTCCTCAAAATCTAATTTTAAAACTTACTATCTTTCAAGGATTTTTGAAAGATTGTGGGGAATTATTTGCATCATCCATCCTCAAAGATTTAGCAAGTGATCTCATCATCTCATTTTTAGTCAATTTGTACCACAATAATTTATTCATTTTCCTCAGATAAATGTTTAATTACATTCACAAAATAATCATCCTTTGGGGTCCACTCCCCTTAGGATATATAGTTCAAGTATCTAACTTTAAAATGAAATCACATGAATTGGGGGTGTTAGTAGATAGTTACTGATATGAAACCCTTGATTGAAAGAGGGATTCTGAGGAAGGCCTAGGGGGCTCGAGGAACATGAGGAAAAAGAAAAAGGAGAAAGTGAATGAGCCATGAAGGCTGGGCAGGACCCTGCCAATAGGAAAAAACTCTTGAGCTGGGTGTAATAGACCAGTGGAGATTTCTGAATTTAACCCTGGAAGGGTGAATGTCTAAGCTGGACTTGGCGTCTTGATGCACAAACTAGATAAATTACCCCAGTTTGGAGAAGAAGAGCTCGGTGGAGAGACTGAACGTCATAGCCAGTCTCGAGGTTGGGCGGAGAGATCTTCTGGAAAGGATTCTAGAAAACAGATATGTATTATACTATTATAAAGTTGCATGTTTAAAATTTTGTAGATTGATGGTTGACTATTGGTTTCTACATTAAATATGAATATGCTCAGTAACAAAAGAAAATATCTATAGCTTGATAGTATTCTGCAATTGTTAGTACTAATTTACCTACAGCTCAATGATGTTAGAATGAATACTTAAATTTATGAAAATAAACTCATGTGGTTAATGTAATTAACCTTGTAGAATGAATCTTGAGTATTGTTGAATTCTAATGGAACCACATGTACTTCTTTGGGTATTTTGGTAAAATATTCTCAAAGATTTGGACTCTTTAATCTGGGTGCAAAGAAAAACAGAATATTATACAAAAGATGCATATATATATATATATATATATATTTATCTATATATATATATATATATATATATATATATATATATTATTAGATGCATTCATAACAAATGAAACGCTAAAACGTGGAACATTATTCTTGGTGCACTTACAATATTAAATTATGCATGAAAGTAAATGATAATGGTAACTAGAACAGTAAGTTCTCTGCAGCTAATAGAAATGAATAATTATTTTTGGTTAGAACTAGAACAGTAAGCTCTCTGCAACTAATAGAAATGAATAATTATTTTTGGTTAGAAACAAAACTATGGTAGTAAATGAACATCTAAGACTGAAATTGAACTACAAGAACATTAAAGGGTGAACAGATAGAGTTCTGCAACAAATTTAAGTAGATGAGTATAACCCACAATGGAAATTACTATGTATATATATGAGTTTGAAGTAAACAGTTGTGATACATTTATACATATACATAAAAATGAAAACCCAAAATGCATAAGGGTAGTGAGAAAACAACAACGAATGCACCAGCATAGAACTGGGTATTCCTCCAGCCAAGTTTGTATCTTTACAAACATTTGCTAGTATCCTTTGAAAGGGAAGTACCAATCAACCTTGGTTCCATTTATATGACTGGAGGCAGTATAGTACTGAGATAATTAAAAAAAAAATTCGAACCCTAAACTCCTGAGAGACTTAACAATTTTTACTGAACCCTCGTCGTATAAAATGGGGCCAATAATCCAAATGGTAGCCATAATCCATAGCTTCAAAAATGGGGCCAATAATCCAAATGGTAGCCATAATCTATAGCTTCAAACACCTGGGCAAGTCAAAGTCTTGCTCGGTGACTCTCAATGTTGGGTGAAAAGGTAAGTACCAAGATATACGAAACATAACTGGTAAGACGCAGAGCAGTGTTTAGAATTTTTGTTCACATCATAACATCCGGTGGAAGTCGTGGAAACCCGCACCATAATTATAATCCTGCATAATGGTAGAAAGACCCTAACCATGTCACAGTAAAATTTGTGAGAGCATGGTTAAACATATGAACAAACGATTCTGAAAGAGAAGCTGACCCTTTAGGCCTTAAGCGAATCACCGCCCGAACTGAGAAGTGGAACTAGAAAGGAAAAAAATACAACAATAATTAGAAAAAAAAACCTTGAAAAGAAGTATATTGGATGACAAAAGCCTATGAATGTAATTATTTAAGTATAATTGTTGTTACCTATTCAAGAAATCCACATGCATTCACCTCCAGACCTGTTTCTGGAACCAGGGTACAGTGCTCTTCTGTTCGTCTCCTCGACATGACGGAATGGCCAAGTACCACAGCAGTATGGTCTCAATACCAAACCATCCAGGAGCAAATCTTGACCGTCCGAATTAGGAGCCAAGGAATCTATGGGGGAGATCAACAAATGTTTTGATGACTAACACCTGTAAGCTCCAAGATGATCCAGAAGGTTCAATTCTTATTTTACCAGTTAAGGAGGTGAAATCTGTAACCCTCTCGAATAGCAAGTCATACGGATGGCACTTATTATAATAGAAACTCTGTTTTAAATAGAACATGAAGCCATATAATGGCTGGTAAGAGGTCATAACTTAGTGGAGTCATATAAGGTAGAATTAATCATTATTATAATTACATACAAGAACTGAGGGTTAAATCGTGGTTATTTAACGCTTATGAATATGACACCTTTTTATAAATGCTGGTAGATATTTTATATATATATAGTTTTATGGTAAACATGTTTCATTGTAATACTTTACAATACAAGAAAAAAAAGCTGAATAGAAGAAGAAAAATCTATCCCTTACACTAAAAACTAGTAAACTAGTAACTAATGAACTTTTAATCACCCAACCACCCAAAAAGATGTTGCTCAAGAGGATTTGTCCCGGATGAGCGGCCATTGATGCTGGAGGTAAGTTTGCACTAAAAAGTCCGCAGAGATTCAATACATTTTACATCCTAGTTGCAATCTAAACCTAGGGTTAGACGGTCGTAATGTTTTTTTATTTTTCTGTAAACCGAGATGAAACCGCAGAGATTTCTCGCGCTACCGTCCTCGACTTTGGTTTGATGGTTCTTCTGTTTGCTCACGGCCGACATTAATAGAGTTAATCGAACAAGGTTATACCGTCCTGGACTTTGGTTTGATGCTTCTTCTGTTTTCTGAGGGCCGAAATTAAAACAGTTAACGGAATAAGGTTATAGATATAAATTTGCTTTGCAACGTTTATAATGGTAACTTGACACAAAGCCCGGGGTTTCTAAGGAGACCCATTTTTGTCTGTAGGACCTCTGGCGTTTTTGTCTGTAGGACCTCTGGCGTGGCTCGAATCGTGGAGATTCTAACATCTGGCACTCAGTCTGCTAGGTTATTTATAAACATTCGGCATATTTGCAGCCAAACTGCCCAGCGAAAAGAAATTCCTGAATTCTGGTTGAATTATTTTTTTATTCTAACAAGAACCTGCTCTCCCATCACGTCTTTGTGAAAGAATCTATGATTCGAATTGTAATTTCAAATTGGGTTACTGTACAGTAAATTGGGAATAGAGTTCAGTTGTTGTAATAAAAATACCTTTATAAATAAATTAAAAAGCTAAATTATATTAAAATTTAAAAATTCAAAACAATAACAAAAATATATATCAGAACTTTAGAAGTTTTAATGTATTTTATATATCAGAACTTTATAATATGCTTGAATTAGTACAGCTTTTATAATGGACATTACTGTTACACTGCTGGATCATAGTTAACACCATTGCCCCTCCCGAACAGGTGTAGGATAGGTAAGGGCCTTTCGAGAAACTCATAACGAACGCAGATAGGGGGCATATAATCAAAACAAATATAAATTGAAAATTAAAAACCAAAAATTATAAAACACAAAAAATAAAAATAAAAATATATTAAAATTTAAAAACTAAAAACAATAACAAAAAGTGACGACAAAAAATATAAGTCTATATTAAAATTTTAAACTGGTTAAACCTTCTAGAATATATTAAAACATTAAAATTAAAAAAACTTAAATACATTAAAACTTTAAAAATGACGGGAAAAAAATATGAAACTATATTAAACTTTAAAAATAAAATAAAAAAGTTAAAATAAGAATATGATACTATATTAAAATTTAAAACAACTGGTTAAAACCTTAAAATAAATTAATCAATTAAATTATTTAAAAATTAAACAAAAATAATTTAAAAATTAAAAACCAAAAATTATAAAACACAAAAATTTAAAATTTAAAAATTAAAAACACTAACAAAAAGTCACGAAAAAAAATATCAGACTATATTAACATTTAAAACTGTTAAAACTAAAAAAAAAAAAAATTACATTAAAACTTAAAACACAAAATTATAAAATAAAATATATTAAAACTTTATAAATAAAAATTTAAAAACTAAATTATATTAAAATTTAAAAATGAAAAAAAAAAAAATTAAATTTCAAACATTAAAAGTTTAAAGGAAAAACATTATAAATGATAAATAAAAAATAAGAAATATATTAAAAATTTATAAATAATAATAATAATAAAAAAAGTTAAAACTTCACAAATAAAAAAAACTAAAGTATCGTAACTCTAATTCTAATTCATGGTTAGAACTAAAAAATTATTATTTAAAGTTTATTCAAAGTTATTTAAAGTTTTTTTTCCAAGCTAAAAAGTTAAAAATTATTTAAAGTTTATTCAAAGTTATTTAAAGTTTTTTCCAAAATGAAAACGTCAAAAATTTACTATTGGATGAACTAGTTTAAAGTATAGCTATGAAATAGATATATTAATAAAGCTAGTCATTGAGATAACAACTTAAATTATTCAAAGTTTTTTTCCAAAATGAAAAGTCAAAATTTTACCATTGGATAGGAGATAAGTGGATATTTTGTTGAGCATTGATTAAATAATTCTTTTAGCTGACATACCGACACTAATTCACTACTCACAGGTACCACGACGAACTCTTAATGTAGCAACTAGGAGATTTCCATTATTTAACACAATATTCTACAAGACTTGTTATGTGTTTGATGAGGAAAGGGCCTATAAATAAACACAAAAGGATTTCTATGCCTCAGAAGACAATATTTATTCCCAAAAGTGGAAAAATGATGCAAACTGTACATTTGATGATGAGAATGTTTCCTTCCACACGAGTTTGGTGCATATTTATTTTGCCTCTCATAGTCGTTCCTGACTATTTTTCAATATCGAATTGTCTCACTTGATCATCAAAAGTGGTTTACAGGTTCATCTCAAGTAAAAAGCATTGTTTGTGACTACTAATTCTACACCTTGGACAAATATGTGTCCCTAAGAAATCCATGATTTACAACACGTCCAAACTTTGGATCTTTTAAAAAATTGATCCCTTGTTATAAAAAATCGTTTGAGACCATTCTTTATCAAGATTATCAAGGTTTTAAATGTTTACACAACTTGGACGAACTAACCATGAAGAAACATGGCACTCTTATAAATCTCAATCAACATTTTCTTCATATATGAGTATCTCAACATCCTCTTCATCGCCTTCATTTAGAAAAAGGGCCTCAATCAACATGTCATGTGTGATATCTCAAATTCTTCCAATTATGAACAATATTTTAAGTTAACAACTCGATATCTAAGGCAATGTCATGAAATGTCTTATATATCTTCCAACCCTTCATGAGGAACAACATAAAACCGTGTCCAAACACGAAGGATATCATGGTTATCTCGTGGCCTCCATGGCTCCTCCCTATGCTTCACATAAAATCTCCAAGATCTTGTCATTTCTATTAAGCACGAATGTTCTCAAAAAACACATTTGATCAACCTCAATGAAATTTTTTCCATACAAAACTTCATCATAATGCGATGAAACCATTTGGTACACTTTCTTCCCAACATTCAACGGGAAAAATCCGTGACTACGGAAAACAAGAGGCAACTTTAGCAACAAATGGCAGGTTTCTTAAGCTCCAATGTCATGCTCAAAAACTGCTTCTGTAAGGAAGCTTCTATACAGAGATAATACAGGAGCTTCATACCCACTCCCACTAGTAACTCTGGTCAATATTTTGTGATAAATTGATGATCTTCTCTCCGGCTTCAAAGCATATTTTGCAATATATTAAAAACATGATGTTAGGAAATAACTGGATGACAACCAACATTTTCTCACCTGATTGTCAAAACGTCAACATTGTGAACATTTAAACGAGCAACGTTTCCTGTCAGTTCATACTTTTTTCCCTTTTTGATTGATGTATAATATTAAATCCACACGAACCTCCCATGGAGATTCATAGCAACATTAAAGAACACAATTTTTTTTTATGTAAATAACAATCAACATTGCATTTTGTATGCCTTTGGTTATGGTTCACTAAATTCTCATAATCTTCTTTGAGATTGCAAGAAATAATTTTCTCAGTATGTAAATGACATGGATCCTCATTTATAGTTCGATGGATCATGAAATTCGATGATGTATGTCATGCTGATTTTGGGCAGTAACATGTCAAAGTAGCACTTTGTTGCGTTGACAAAAATTTCATTAGACCAATCCAATTTTTCCATATCCATTTCTCTAGGCAACAACAAAAATCCATGGATGTGAGCTGAACCTCT
This sequence comes from Pinus albicaulis, assembly GCA_034641835.2. Classification (NCBI taxonomy): domain Eukaryota; kingdom Viridiplantae; phylum Streptophyta; class Pinopsida; order Pinales; family Pinaceae; genus Pinus; species Pinus albicaulis. The sequence continues at coordinate 68,308 of JAXQQM020071713.1, read as the reverse complement.
ATACTGCCACTCATACCTGAAAAAATTCAAAATATGAAATTAACATATGTTAACCAATCATAAGAACATACATTTTTCTTTAAATAATTAAAAAATAAGTTGAAAAGGAATGAAAACAAAATCTATACCAAAATTCTTTAGCACTAACATGTCCCTACAAAACTATTTCAAATAAGATATTAAATATTTGGTGCATGTACATAGCAACTATATGTGGGTACTAAATAAAATTTTGATTTTTTTTTTTGCATGCTCACTTTCTCAATGACAATGTACCTTTAAAGGCACAACATTATGCAAATAAGGCCACTTTGTGTCAACTACACACAATGTAAAAATCAAAGTTGGGCAACCAAACTAGTTGATCATGTCGGTGAGTTCAAAGAGACACTTTTTCCAATAAGACCTTGTACCCCTAAGATAATATCCAAAATGCATTAATTCAACATGCAACTTATTGTTTGGCAGATCAAAAATCTGCTGACGCATCTCCTGAACAGTTGTAGGCTCATTTTCATGAAAATGTTTCTTCAAAAAGAAAGATGTTCCCTGACTATAATGGAAAAAAATCATATTCAATAAGAAATATCAAAATCAAGGATGGCTTCCAAATCTTTTATCATAAAATTTAAATAGATACAAACCATATTCATGCATCTCAACATTGCAAATACAAGGATGTAACCAATCAACGTCACCTATATGCAATAAAGTGGGGAATGCCATATCTAGCAATCCTTGAGTGCTATATTCATTAATCGGAGATTTACCAATATTTGGCCAATATACTAGTTCGACTAATGAGATATTTCCATTCCCAATAAATATTGTTATTCTATCATCTTCCTTGGATTCATTAGGCAAGTGAGAAAGAAAGGATGATGGGTGAAAATGCAAAGAATTAGCGCTATCTCTTTCAATATCAGAATCCTTCGTAGTTATTCATCAACATCACTATCAACATATTGTAACCTTCTAGAAACATCAGTAGGTATTTCCGAGAGAGAAACAACTAAATCTGGTTGAATATTAACATCTCTATAGTATTTATCCATTTCAATTTTATAAAGCAATGCATCCATCACTCGTTGTCTCTTAACATAGTAGTACTTGTCCAATATTAACATCTCTGTAGAAGTTGCTCAATATTAACATCTCTGTAGTACTTGTCCATTTCAATTTTATAAAGCAATCCATCCATCACCCTATTTCGATAGGTTATGCATATGTATTGGATAATGAAAAATTTACTCGCAGGAGCCATGGCTGAAAACCACGAACTGTGAGAAGAGCCTAATCTGCAAGGGCATGGACATAACTATGAAGATGAACAATGTCACATTGATTCAAAAATAAATTCAATCGGCTCAAGCTCAGCTGTTTCATCAAAGCATCAAGCTTGGAAAAATGGAGAAGTTGTTGCAGAGCATACAGAGCAAGAAATTCCAGAGTCAGATCTGTAGGCTCCTCTTGTCATTTTTTATTTTAATATGTTGGATAGAATTTACATTATCAATTGTATATGTAGTATGATAGTTGAAAATATAGTGTCAAAAACATGGTCCAACATTCTCAAAACCTATAAGTTTTGGATGGCATATGATGTATCAGTGGCCAACAGACTTGGTTTCCGATGGGCAGGTGGAGGTCACCGGGAACATATTTTTGTAATATTCCTTATAGGTATTAAATAGTGAAAGCACGGCCAAGTTTACAAAAAAAATATTAAATTATTATTATTAATATTATATATGAAAATAAAATTAAAAAATATATATTTCTCAATAATGGAATATATTTTTTAAAAACAATATGTAAATTTCAAAATCTTAAAATAATTTAAAAATAAAATATTTAGACAACTTTCCATGGTTGAAAATTATTTGAATTTTAAGGATTTTTATAGAGGTGATATTTTATATTTAATGGCATCCTTGGCATTTTAAGGCTTTTTAGAGACATCATATCTTATCTTTAATATCATGCCTAAAAATCATTGGAATTTTAAGACTTTTGACATTTTATCTTTAATGTTATGTCTATCCTTAAAATTTTTAAAAATTTTAGACTCATGATATTTTATCTTTAACTTTTTTCTTAAACTATGATGACAATTTACCCCGAAAAAAAAAAGACGTTATTCCAACATCAACATTTTTTGTTTTCAGGGTGTTTTTGCACAAAAAAAATTCACGACGTTATTCCAACATCAAAAATTTTCATTTTTAGGGTGTTTTTGCACACAAAAAATTTGAAACGTTATTCCAACATCAACACCTTTTATTTTCAGGGTGTTTTTGCACATAAAAATTTGGCAACGTCATTTCAGCATCAACACTTTTCATATTCAGGGTGTTTTTTGCAAAAAAAATTGCCTTTTACTTCCATTTTTAAAAAATGTTGAAAATTTACCCAGAAAAAAATAAAGGTTATTCCGCAAAAACACTTCATTGTCGGGCTATTTTTCATGCTTTTTTGATGTTTTTTTTGTTAGAATTCTTATTTAGAAGTAATAGTTCTTGCTTTATCATTAACTTTTTTAGGGGAAAAAAATAGAACAATAAAAACTTCACATCAACAACAACAAAAGAATGGAAAAGAAAAGAACTTGAACTACCTTCATTATTGCAATAAAGATATTACGTACACATTCAAGAGTCCTAACCATATTAACTATATATTTGTTAGAAGGAAATCCCTAATTTTGTTCACCAACACAGTCTCTAAAATTTTTAACCATCTCAAGAAATTGTTCACATGGATCATTCTCATAATGTCCTAAAATTGCATTTCTTTTATTGTTTTCACACAAAAGAGAATCGTTGTTCATATGGAAACTCTCTTTTGAACCACAGTGTTCCCAAATAAGACAAAAGTTAGTACAACTTACAAAAAAAATAAATTCTTTTAAATCATAAACATCCAGGAAAATGGCCATCGAAAAAAAATCTTCGTTGCACTAAAGCACTCGTGTTTTCATAGTTATGATTTATATTTCTTCCTTCTTCATTTTCTAAAGCTATTTTTTTAATTCATACACTACTCTTCTTCGTGCTCTAATTGCATCCTTATATTGTTGATACCACTGTTGTTGGAATTCATTTGATCATTTCCATGCACCAAAAATGTGAGGTCTTTTCGCACCACTTTCACTTCTTCGTTAGCTCAACATTTCTATGATAAAATTAAACTTAGTTCAAAATTCCTTTCCCAATTACCTTGGAGGATAATACCTATTGTTTAATTGTAAAAAAAATGTAACTCATAACATTCCATAAATGTAAAAAGGAACCTAGTAACAAATACGCCTTCGAATTTCAAGCATATACACGCACAAAAAATACTTTGAAAAATATACTTCGAACACATCGAATAATAATATCCTTAAAAACAAATCAAGACGTCATAAAATCAAATTCTATATGGGGATGTACAAAAATAAATACTTCCAAGGCTTTCAACTGATACAATAAAAAGTTTTTCCAATTGTCCATTTGTGCCAACAAAACCTTCCTTCCGAATAATTAGGAAAACCTTTCCGTTTTTATAACTTTCAAAAAACAAAGAAATACAAAATCTATTCCAAAATTTTGAAAATATGGATGAAGAAGACTAATGTCCAGCGTAAATATCCAAATTTAGCGTAGCTATGTCCTCAATATAACTTCAACATATGAATTACAATAATATTATAAAATATTTTAAAATCATTTAACATATATATATCTTATTCAAAAATATCTAAAAGCAAACATGTTGAAGCGTCATGGATTAATTCAATATATCCACACGTGGTGGAGGCCTATCAAAAATAGAATGTGCATTTAGAATAAGCGAAAAAACATTTTCATTTTCAATCAAATCATCAAAATATTAAATCATTTCTAAATAGAACTGTGAGTCTTCAACCATGAACAGTCCATTAACAATTGTTGTTTCACACAATCGAGTCACCAAATCATACACCTTTGACTGCACTTCAGACCAACTCAAGGTAAGGAATTTTTCTTCAGGTGTGCGTAAAGGAAGATAACCTGAACATTTACTATTTATATCCATGGAGATTGATTCAAGCCACAACCATCTGTACCCCCAATCATTTTTAAAATATTCCAGGTTTTTTTCACATAAAATCGGATTTTTTTTACTTCATATAAATGGTTGGTCATGGTTTATTTTCATATTGAGACAATCTTTATCGCAAAGCAACCTTGGACAATGGTTGATCATGTTTGACCATGATCATTTTTCATATGGAGACAATATTTCCAAAAAATACGATAGTGGACCATGGTTAATTTTCATATTGAGAAAATCTTTGTCAGAATGTGATGTTGGACAATGGTTGACCATTATAGACTTTATGAAACATGGTTGATCATGGTTGGTGCTGATTGACCATAAACACTTAAACCCTATGAATATGAACACTTAAACCCTAAGAATAATTAATAAATGATTTAGTAATAAATATTAATCAATAATTCACTAAGTAATAATTAATTAAAATTTATGTTAAAGTGAATGATTTATTTTGTTAAAATTATATAATAAATTCATGGTTTAATTTATATATATTTTTTAAAAATTATTTAAAATTTTAAAAATGATGATTTTGAATAACTTATTATTTCAAAATAATTATAACCCTTAAAACATAGGTTTATTGATATAAAATAGCACCTCTACATTTCATTACTTTTATTTGAACCCAAAACATTTTGAAAAGGCCCAATGTGCATAATGTGTATTCACTCAAGATTAGCTAAAGTAATATTATACATGGTATACAAGATAATATTTAGAACATCTAATTATATCAATAATAAACACAATTAAGATGTAGCATCCCAACTAATTTATGTCAAATTTAACATATTAAACTTTTTATTTCAATTTATGCATTTTTACTTCAATTTCTATTTATAAAACAATTTACTAACCTGCATATAATTTTATATACCAAGAATAATTTAAAAAAAAAAAAATACTAACTTAGTCCTATATCATTAGGCCACTACATATAATTTTATATAAAAAGAAAAATTTTACATACAAAGAATACTAACTTAGTCCTATATTGTTACGCCCTCACACCAAGAAGAATATATTGCAATAAGAGATAAACCATTATCATCCACTAAGCAACATTCTCTTATAACATATTAGCTTTACCTGATTGATTTCATTACGATTTCTAAGATTTCTTAATAATAATGAATTAAAAATAAAAAACTACAATTATAATTATAATTATGAAATGATAATTATTATTTATAATTTTAATTCTTATGAAATGATAATATTTTTTTTAATTAATATTTTTAATTGTAAAAAATTATGATTAAACTTAATCATAAATTAAATTTAAAAAAATAACTATACTTATATTATATTAAACACTAAAAAATTATTTGTACATTAAAATAAAAAAATTAAGATAAAAAAATAAAGATATGAAACGTTTAACACAAAATTAAAATATATTAATCTAAAAATGTCATGAAAATTAAAATATTAATTTTATTTCACAAAAACTTCTTCCCTTTGAAAATTTAAATTCAAATTTTATTTCACATAAACTTAGTCTCTCCATCTGAAGAACTTTCTCGAAGCCACGCGTTGCAAGATCTGACCGCATCGGAATTAGGATTGCATCGGATAGTTGAGGCGAATTAAAATATATTAATCTGGAAATATCATGAAAATTAAAATTTTAGTTTATTTCACATAAATTTCGCCTCTCCGTTAAGAACTTTCTGAGGGAACGTGTTGCAAGATCTAACCGCATCGGAATTAGGACTGCATCGGACCGTTGAGTTGAATTAAAAATATTAATCTCGAAATGTCATGAAAATTAAAATTGTAATTTTATTTTACATAAATTCCGCTTCTCCCTTAACAACTTTCTCGAAGCCACGTGTTGCAAGATTTTTTCACATCGAAATTATGACTGCATCTGACGGTTGAGGTGAAACTAAAAGTGCCTATTTGCAGCTAAAGTGCCTCTACTGAAAGAAGCTCTTGAATTGTGGTTGATTTGTTTTAAGAAGAACCTTGCGAAAGAATTTAGGATTCGAATTCTAAATCGAAAATCGGTTACTTTTGGTTCTAAGAAGAATCTTGCTCTTGCATTACGTTCAATGCCAAAGAATTAAAGATTCCACTTCTAATTCGAAATTAGGTTACTTAAGAGGAAATTGGGAATAGAGTCTAGTTGTTGTAATGATATTTCAATTATTTCTAACCATACCCATACGAGGGTTTCGCTGTAGTGGATAATCTGGAACTTTGCAGTAAAAACTCCACAAACATTCCATATATTTTACATGCACAATGATATGATTTTTTTTTTAATTATTATGATATGATTTATTTTTGCTTGATTATGATGAAACCTAATCATAAATTTCGACATATTTTTCCACCTAAAAGGAACCCCTGATTTTTCTTTGATTTCTTTCTTTTTTCTAAATTGTGAAAAAATTTAAAATTCGAATTCTAATTCGAAATTAGAGGAAATTGGGAATCGACTATAGTTAATGTAATGATATTTAAATTATTTCTGACTAGACCCCACTGTCATGGATAAGCGGCTATCCTTGCGTGTTGGAGGTAACTTTGCACTAAAAACTCGGCAGAGGTTCAGTACATCTTACATCCAAGTTGCAATCTAAACCTAGAGTTTAGCAATCATTATGTTATTGTTTTTTTTCTTGTGTAAACAGAGATGAATTTGTTGCGCTAATAATTAGATTAAATTTAAATTAAATTACATTAACCCAATTCATTAGTTTTTCGTGACTATTTTGTTTGATTGTGAAATGACAGTATCATTTTTGGTTATTCCTGTTAATTGTCAAATAATTGAAATGACAGGTATTGTTTGTGGTTTTTTTATTTTTTAATTGTGAGAAAATGATTATTTTTATGTCATTATTTTGCTTGATTATGATTAAACTTAATCATAACTTTTGTCATATTTGCAGCTAAAGTACCTGCTGAAAAAAAAAAAAAAAATCGTGAATTGGGGTTGAATTTTTTATTTGTTACAAGAAGAACTATTACATTTGATTATGAAATAATATGATTTTTTAATTTTTTTTACTTACAATGAAAAGATAGTCATTAAAAGATAGTCATTATTTGTGGCTTTTTTTTTTTTAATTGGGAGAAATTTTTTATTTTTATGTGATTATTTTTCTTGATTATGATTGAAATTCATCATAAATGAAAATAAAGTTAATCATCAATTAAATTAAAATTCATAAGTATAATATAATATAGTTTTGAATAATATAAATATTACAATTTTTTTTTGGAAAATATATAAAAGTTTGAAAACTTAAAATTAAATTATATTAATCATTGATCCCATGTAAATTAAAAATCTAATTTTGTTTTACATAAAATCCTCTTTTCCATTAAGATGACTCGAAAAAAAGATAAGCACCCAGCAATTAAGCAGATGGAGAGTTGTCATTTGTTCTGGAGGTAGGAGTGGCTTTTCCACAATTCTGCATGCATAACGTGACCCATCCTTCTCTTGCTTGGACGCATGGGCTCTTGACAGTGGAAGGAGCAGCACGTGGTCATTAAGAGAAATGGAGGAGGCCGCATGACTATCAACGCCCACACAGGTTCCTCTCTCATCTGAGCTCAAGCTGTCATGGTCACTGCTTGAAGCGCTCTACACCGACAAAGTTCTTATCTTGCGGGGGGAGAAGGCAGGATTGGGAGAAATGGTGGACTTCTGGGATATTTTTTTGGGGCGGAGGCCGGAGCCAAAGGGTTCAGAAGGAGAATCCGGAAGGTGGATAGACAGGGGGGAAAAGTGATTGACGAGGTCGAGGATTTTCGGCTTCGCCCAATCAATAGATAAATTCACCATTATGTCCGCAGAGGCCGAGGTGGGAGGTTTGGAGGGAAGACCACGTCCCCTTGCTCTGAAACACCTTATGCGATGTCTTCTTGGCATGGTAGAGGATTGGGAATGGGCCTGAACAAATATTGAGTTGAAGGAGCTTCCGAGGGAGGAGCTAGGGAACTGAGGTCCAAGTAAAAGCTAACAAACGAACAACGAACGGAGCAGAGAAGCCAAGGATTTGCAGAGACACCAAGAGTGTCTACGTAAAGCCGAAGGGAGAGGCAAATGGCAGAAGAAGGAGCAGGGGTGATGGATTTAAGGGCCATGGGAGGCGGCCAAGGCACGATAGTCGAATTTAATGTGTAGCGGACATTGATTAAAGTAGAGGACGTCAATGGAAGGGTGGCGAGGCTGGCAAGTAAATGCCCCTCGCTCCAACATTTAAAGCAGCTTGGGCGGACATGTGCATGCGCGTGGGGACGACAAGTGCCCTACCGCCTTCCGTCCAAGTGGCCCCTCTGATTATCATGTTCTATCACCTACATCTGGGAACTGTTTCTCAATGTTAAATTGATATTGTTTTACACATTTCTTATTTTGTGTTTTTTTTTGGAGAATGTGTCTAGAAATTTTCACCAATCCTTCTTGAGCCTTTAAGTTAGTACGTCATATTGCGCATTGTAAAGTATTGTATGTCATATGTGCTTTCAAGTATAGGTATAGGTATTATATAATTAGGATTTGTTTTTTTACATTAAATGATTTTTTTTATTTCATATAAATGGTTGGCAGTTGGTCATGAAGGTATTACATAATTAGGATTAGTTTTTTCACATTAAATCAATTTTTTTTTACTTCATATAAATGGTTGGTCATCGTTGATTTTCATATTGAAACAACATTTCTCACAAAGAGACCTAGACAATGGTTGACCATATCCTTTTTCATATGGAGATTATCTCTACTAAAAATGCCATGGTGGACCATGGTTGATTTTCATATTGAGACAATCTTGTCACAATGTGACTTTTGGACAAAGTTGACTATGGTTTGAATATTATAGATTTTATGAAATATGGTTGATCATGGTTGGCGATGATTGACCATAAACACTTAAACCCTAAGAATATAAAGATTTAAACTTTAATAATAATTAATAAATTATTTAATAATAAATATTAATTAATAATTTACTAAGTACTAATTAATTATAAATTATATTAATATGAATGTTTTATTTTGTTAAAATTATATATAATAAATTTAATTATTTTGAATTTTAAAAATCATTAACTTGTTATTTCAAAATAACTCTAACCCTTAAAAAATAAGTTCATTGGTATAAAAAAAAATCCCTACATTTCATTACTTTCATTCATCCAAAACATTTTGACATTGTATTTGACACCTTCCAATGTGCATAATGTGTATTCATTCAAGATTAACAAAGGTAATATTACACATGCTATCCAAGATAATATTTAGAACATACTATTATTATTGTCAATAATAAACACAATTAAGATGAAGCATCTCAACTAATTTATGTCAAATTTAACATATTAAATATTAAATTTTAAATTTCAATATATACATTTTACTTCAATTTCTTATTTATAAACACTTTGCTAACCTACATATAAATTTATATAAAAAAAATGCTAACTTCATCCTATACCAAGAATGTATTGCACTAAGAGATAAACCATCCTCAACTAATTATTCATTTTATTATTAGATGATATGACTTTTTTTTTTAAATAATATTTTTTAATAATAAGAAAATTATTATTTTTATTTCATTATTTTCCTTCATTATGATTAAAATTAATCATAAATTAAATTAAAATTCATAACTATGCTATTAAAAATTATATCATATTTTATTATATTAAACATTAAAATATAATATATACATTAAAATAAAAAACTAAATATGAAAAACGTTTAACACTTAAAATTAAAATATATTAATCTGGTAATGTTATGAAAATTAGAATTAAATTTTATTTCACATAAACTTTGTCTTTCTCTTAAGAACTTTCTCGATGCCACCCGTTGCAAAATCTAAGTAGATTGTTTTTTCGCCTTGAAAATCATAGAAATTTTAGTAAGATTTTAAGAAAATCTAGCAGAGATTTTTGTTAATCCATATTATAACTATCAAAATTTAATATTTTGGGTGCCCTAGAGGTTTTTTTATTTCCATTATCAAAAATCATCATTCAAACAATGACTGTAAGATTTCTTAAATTTTTTTGACCCAGATTCCGACCAATTTTAACCATCCAGACAATTCCTACATCTCGTTAAACAAATATTTAAACAAATGAAAGATTCGGCACCTGATTCTTTAACATTTTTCACTCTCAAAATGCTGGAGACAAGAAAGGCTGAAATACTAAGGATACAAGAAACAACATGGAAATTAAAAAGCAGAGTGCAATGGCTGAAAGAGGGCGATCTTAATACTAAGTTTTTTCACAATTGTGCCAACGGACGCATGAACAAAAACTCTATCTGGAATATTAAGGTGGTTGATGGCTCGATGAAGTATACAAATTCTGAAATACAGATTGAGGCATTCAAATATTTCTCTGACTTTTATAAAGCTAATAATGAGAATGTCTCGCTAGATCAAACACGGTTTTTACAACACTTACCAATTATTTTTGACCAAGCAGCAAATGAAATCTTGGAAGCAGAGATAACCAAGAAAGAGATTGAATCAGCTCTAAGGATTTCGCCCAGGACAAAATCCCTGGCCCGGATGGCTGGACGGCCGAATTTTACTCACACTTCTATGATTTAATGGCGGATGAGATCCTCACGGTGGAAAAATAGATTAGAGTAATGGGTCTTGTTCCTACTGATATGAATTCAACTTTTCTAACTATCATTGCAAAATCGTCTTCCCCTGAACACTTCTCAGACTATAGGCCTATTACATTTTGTAATGTAATATAGAAGCTAAATTCTAAAATAATCGCAAACAGAATCCGAGCAACCTTATCATCTAGGATTTCAAAAGAGAAATTTGGATTTCTGGGTGGAAGGTCCATACATGACACAATCGCAATTTCTCAGGAAGCTCTTCATTCGATTCACGCAAACAAATCTGAGGCAATCATCATGAAGATTGGTATTAAGAAGGCATTTGACTCTATGAATTGGTCTTTTATTCGACTTATTCTCCTCAATATCGGTTTCTGAATGAAGTCTCTCAGGTGGGTTATGGCCTGTATCACCTCTGTGCAATATGTTGTCCTCATAAATGGTATTCCGACTGCATTCTTTGGAGCTGAAAGGGGTCTGAGGCAGGGATGTTCATTATCCCCCCTCATTTTTATTCTAATCATGGACTGCTTCAGAAATGTTATGAATATGGCAAAGGAATGAAGCTACTTTAAAGGTCTACCATTCTCCCCTTCGGTAACTGTCACGCACTCACTATTTGCTGATGATTTATTAGTATTCGGTATTCTCAACAGAAATCAGTGGTTTCACTTGCACTATATCCTCATCCGATTTCAGCATGCCTCTGGGCTTTGCATCAACAATGAAAAATCCCTTCTTATATACAATGAGGGTGACATGGAGGAAATAAAATTCATAGCAGCTTTTATGGGAACAAACTGTTGCCATATTTCTAAGGGACTCACCTACCTAGGATTTAGACTGAAGGCATGCTCTTATACTACTGCTGACTGGATCTGGCTTGTCAAAAAGTTTAGCAACAAGATAAACAAGTGGAAAAACAGATCACTTTCGATGGGAGGTAGATACATATTGACAATGGTTGTTCTGTCACAATATGTTGTCTACTGGTTGCACCTTGATTTCCTCCCGGCATACACAGTAAAAAAAATCAATTCTTTGATTGCAAACTTCCTATGGAGTTCATCTCCTGATCACACAACATACATCTTTACAAATTGAGCAAAATATCGGTTCCGAAAAGAAATGGAGGCTGGGGATTACTAAACATTAGATCTTTCGCCAATTCTTTATTGATAAAATCCCTTTGGCACGCTCTTAATTGTGATGGAAAATGGTTGAGCATCATCAGACTTAAATACATACAGAGTGACCCATTAAATATTCTTTATTCGGGTGGATCTATCAAGGAACATCGGGCATCTGCAATTTGGATCAATTTTTGCAAGATCATGCCCTTGCTGAGTCAAAGACTTGCGTGGAAATTTGGGAATGGGCGTAATATTTTCATTGGGATTGACAAGATATTTTCATCCTCTAAACAATATCAGATAGATGAACACTTATTTCACAGATTACAGCAGACGGGCATATTTACTTTATCATACCTTATCCTTTGCTGGTCCCTTGATGCTCCCATTTGGAAATCCGCTGACAGGCTGGGCATATATGGAATTGATTTACCGGCATGGAATGAGTATAATAAATTTCTACAAGGACTGGGACTATCGTATAACATAAATGGTGACCAACTAACTTGGAACGGAAAACCATCTGGATCAGGCTTAATTGTGAAAGACATTTATGAAAATCTCATTCAGCCAAATCATTCTGTTGTGCCGTCTCCCTTCTACTTTGCTTGGCACCTAAATATTCCAAACAATATTGTATTATTTATCTGGCTATTATGGAAAAATAAAATATTGACTTGGGATGTTTTATGTAGGTGGGGCTTTATGGGCCCTGGAAGATGCCCCTTCTGTCGATTGCAGGAAGAAACCTCATCACATCTCTTTCTTACTTTCCCTTTCAGCCTTTCGATTTGGATGCATTTCTTAGGTATTCTTCGCAATTCATCTTGGCAGCCTTCTGATTGTATGCAATCTATTACATCATGGGCTCGAGTCACATATCCATTAAACACTACACCTTTCTATGTTATATGGGAAATTTGGATTGCGAGAAATCGATGTATTTTTGAAGATTCCCCTCCTCACTCTGCCTTGATCATTAAGGATATCTCGACTTGAATCAATATAAATTCATGCATCATCTCTGATATAAAGATCTTTCTGGACAAATTAGACCTCATCAGATCATTCTCCCAACATTATGTTTCGATGGTGCATGCATCAATGGAATATGCGCTTGCAGGGCTTGGATTCGTCTTCACAACAACGACCACTATCAAATTTATTGGAATGGGGGCTTTGGCTCAAATAACAAGGCTGAAATTATGGCACTCTAGGGAGGTCTGTACATTGCATATAATCTAAAACTCTAAGACATCTATATATACGGAGACTCGAAGATTACTATAGATGGGATCAATTATTGTTGTAATCTGCAGATCCATCAATGCTTTGGTTGGATTCAAAGAATTAGAAATATTCTACAGAAATTTCAGTCATATAGTATTGAATACATCTATAGATATTTGAATACTAGAGTTGATAAGTTATCAAAGAAAATACTTGACAGTCCATCTGGAGAGTTTCATATTCATCTCTACAAGGGTTCCCTTTGCCTCGACACTCGGATACTCCCTATTCCTTAACAGTCGACAAATGTTGGGGACCTTCTTCTGAAAGCGATCCTGTTTTCTAATTTGCTTCTTTGATGTTGGGTGCAACCGAGCCTTCTTCTGCAAGCGAGGCTGCTGGTGGCTTCTTGGCATTGACTCTTTTCTTGGCATTGCTTCATTAGACAGGATTCATTCTGAATCTCATTTTTTCTTCATTTAGGCCTCTCAAAGATTAGTCTCAGAGATCACTCAGTATCTAAGTTTCTGTTTTTTCTTGTATTGTGAGGCATTGAATTCCAGTAAAATCGGAGGCCATTATGAGATTTTCTATTCATGGGCTGTTATGGTAAATTCTTAGAGGATGCTTAGAGGATTGGGTTTCCAATTGCTGGATTCTTCGGGACTAAAATTAGGTGTAATGTGTTATGATGTAATCACTCGTTTTTTTATTGAATATGAACTGTAATACTACAATGTTTTTTTCTTACTGAAAAAAAGAAAAAGAAAAAAAAAACAACTCCATTAAAATTCTAGAAATGTCATGAAAATTAAAATTAAAATTTTATTTCACATCAATTTCGCCCCTTCCTTAAGAAAATTCTAGAAACCACGTGTTGCAAGGTCTGAACGCATCCAAATTAAGACTGCATAGGACCATTGAGGTGAATTAAAATATATTAATATGGAAATGCCAGGACAAATAAAATTTTAATTTTATTTTACATAAATTCCGCTTCTCTCTTAACAATCTTCTCGAAGCCACGTGTTGCAAGATCTGTCCACATCGGAATTACGACTGCATCGGACGTGGGTTGAGGTGAAACTAAGGGTTAGTGTTGCAAGATCTGTCGACATATTATGACTGCATCGGACGGTTGAGGTGGAACTAAGGGTTACAACAGCCTCCTCCATTCTGGTGACCTATTAATTTATTCAACGAAAAGTGTGTCCAGAAGCTGGGAGCCGAGCCGAGCCATTTATTGTAAGATAGGAAAAAAGCCAAATCAATAACAGATAAAAGAGCAATCGAGAATATTTTTTTTATTTTTATTTTTCCCTCCTCTTTATTTTTATATTTCCCTCCTCGCAGAAGATCTTGATCTTGCTCTGCAACGGGGATTTTGGTTTCATGAACGAGTGGCTTTCCTTGCGTGCTGGAGGAGGTAAGTTTGCACTAAAAACTCCGCAGACATTCAATACATTTTACATGCAAGTTGCAATCTAAACGTAGGGTTTGACACCCATAATCTAAGAATTTAAAATTCTAATTCTAATTCGAAATAAAGCTACTGTAGAGAAAGTTGGGAATAGAGTTTAGTTGCTATGATATTTAAATTATTTCTAACCAGACCCATTTTCTTTGTTCTAAGCAGAACTATTTCATTTGATTATGAAATAATAATTATTATGAAATGATATGATTTTTATTTTTTATTATTACTTATTATGAAATGTAGTCATTGTTTGTGCCTATTTTTTCAATTGTGAGAAAATTATTATTTTAATGTGATTATTTTTCTTCATTATGATTGAATTTAATTATAAATTAAAATAAATTTAATGATCAATTAAATTAAAATTCATAAATATAATTATATTATTAAAATACATATAATATTATTTTAAACATTAAAATATAATATATACATTACAATTAAAAAAAAAATCATATAAATAAAATATTAAACACTTAAAATTAAAATATGTTAATCATTGATCACATGAAAATTAAAATTTTATTTTTATTTTACATAAACTCTGTCTCTCCCTTAAAACTTTCTCAAAGCGACTTTTTGCAAGATCTATTCGCATAGACTGCATCAGAAGGTTGAGGTGAAAGTAAGGGTTACAATGGTAACAACCTATTCTGCGCCCTACACCTCATTCGTTTCCCTCCTTGGAGAAGATCTTGCTCTACAATGAGGGTTTTCCTGTCATGGATGAGAGCTTATCCTTGTGTGCTAGAGGTAATTTTGCACTAAAAACTCCGCTGTCACACCTCCAATTTAAGGGCAATTTTTTTTTTTTTTTTTTTTCCAACATCCAGTATTTTCCATGTGTACAATGTAACCGTGTACCCAACTTACTATGCCACTCTTAATGTCCACACCTACTTAGGGACCAATATATATTATCCATATGTATAGCTATAAAACACATAGGCATATTAAACACATTCGTAGACTATACACAATCCCTATGTGTATATCCTTGAGTAAAACAAAATTTACATTTGAATACCCCTATGCACCACCTATGTTTACATCCAATAGCCCATCTATATAAGACATATATATATATATGTTTATATATATATCCAATAGCCCATATATATATATATATATATATATATATATATATATATATATATATCCTTGAGTAAAACAAAATTTACATTTGAATACCCCTATGCACCACCTATGTTTACATCCAATAGCCCATATATATATATATGTTTATATCCACTTTACTAAACTATGAGAGGCGCACTTCGATATATATATATATATATATATATATATATATATATATATATATATCATATATATATATAAAACTTCCTACCCCTTGGATAATTTCGTTGGATGCACATATTCGTACATAATCATGACGTGTATATATATGTATAGACCGGTTGAAAAGTCTATAGTAAATCCTCTGACCGATTTCTTGGGTCCTACGTGGTTCTAACGTCCCATATCCGTGATGTCTCATTAACCGTATATATGTTTTTGCAGAGCCGCTATACAGTCCACGTAAGCAGTCAATTTGGAGAACTATGTTCAGCGAGTGATTTACGTAGCGATAGGTCAGCGCTGCGTCATCTCCATTGCGATTTTGAACCGGTTTAATCCTGTTGTACCTACGATGGGTGGTTGATTTGGACCGAGGCGCCACGGTATAGTCGTTCTCACAGTTTTTAAATTTATAAACATTGTATCTCACGCAATACGGTCCAAGCCGCGGATCGGCGTGACTGTAATTCATGAAATAACCGAGTTCTTACATCCGGTGGCCGCTTTTTTCATTATGAATACTCTGATCCCGTTCATATTTGATATGATTTTTCTACGCAGAGGCAGAGACACGCATACTTGTTAGAGTTAATAACGTATGTGTCGCACTGTTTTTGCTTGGTCTGACCTAACGTGTGCGTTTGGTTTTTCTATTTCAATGTTTTTGCAGGCAGAGACGGGGTGTAGCTACTGAGACGACTGTACCTCTGCCGCCGTCGCTCGTCCTCCTTGGGGCGCCTTAGCGTAGTATGGTACCTTCTTCTGCCATGGCAGCGTCTTCTAAATCAATATCGTGATTTTCTGCAGTTCTGGGGCAGGGTGCATTAGGGTTTGTAAGAGTTATTTTTATTCGGGACTCTTACGCTGATATATTTATTTGACTCTTTCTGTTTCATATTGGAACTACAGAGTCGTGCCTTTTCCCGCTCCCATCGCCGGTTGGGGAGGGTGTAACCAGGTCGGCCTGCGTTTTCAATTTGTTCATTTTGTTTTTGTATGAATTAACCAATAATGCCTTCTCATCGTCTGCTGTTGTGTTTTTGCTCAGAGAGGAATGTTTTCGACATACCAACCTGGTTACAGAGGGCCGAGATCGAACATGTTACTCCTGGCTGCGTTCTAACTGAGTTACACTTACTATTGTTATATTTTTATTTGGTTTACAATCGGCCTCTGGTTCTATTCTCTGTAATAGTTTGGTATTAATGATTTATGCTGGATGTGTTCAACACGATTTATAGGACAGAGATTTATCCGCAGTATTTCATGTTGATTATGCATTGAGGCCTTCCTTAATCTATCTTTGTTTTTCTTTTCCTAGTTGATGTCAAAGGGGCGAACGCCTAGGTTGTTCCTACACACCCAGATTTTAACAGTATCCACGTTACAGCGTTCAAATTTCCTTGCGCATCACATGGGTGGCTCGTTTTGTTGTGCTTCTACACGCCGTGAGGGTGGGAAGGAACCCTATCCTCCCTAGGTAACTTTCAAAATTTCTTGTTTCTGGTGCATAGGTTTATGCTTCAACTTGGTTGAGATGCGATGTTACCATTCTGCGATAATTCGAGAGCAATTGTTAACCATTCACCCTAAGCTCGGGCTACTATTGTATATTTACATTAGACTATACTCGCTGGCTAGACTCACTTGTCGAATCTCGATCTGCCTGTATATTTTTTTTTTTTTATAGGCATGATGATACTAACCTATGTTCCTGCGTACTATCATTGCGGTCCTTCTTATTTCTTTAAGGAAAGTTTTACGCCTTTATGCCTATGGTAGCACTGCGCGAAATCATATATGTTTTATACTCGTTTTGAAGTTTTTCCTACCTTCATCATATAAAAATCATTAAAACAAATCGCATGAGCTTATTAACCAGCGCATAATCATATATATGTTTGGTCTTTTCTATTGATGTATTATTCAATACTGTGGTTGCTTCTTGTGGCGTACGTGAACGGACGTGCTCCTATCGCGCTCACTTTCTTTGTTGAGTTACAAAATTTATATATTTTTATAACCCTTTTGTCTGCTCATGAATTCTCAGAACCCTAGCTGTCGTATAGCCATTCTGTTCGTCGCGCCATTGCTATGGCTTTGATATTAAATAAGAACTGAGATTGGTTTATTTGCTCTCGGTACTGATATCCCTGTTTTATTTCGTTTGCCTACACACGTATGGAAACCAAAATCGAACGAGCCATTATTTAGCTCTCGGCGCTTTAATGATTATTTCTACTGTGTTTCTTTTTAACTCTCGGCACTGTCATTATCGTTTCTAGTGTCTCCTTTCTAGAAGTTTCGTGTCATAAATTTAATAGTGCGCCATTCTTAGATTTAATTAGCTTTCTAATGACTTTAATTCCAAGGTTAAAAGTAGATGTAGCAAAAGATATGTGTGCTCAACATATCATAATATATCGATATATATATATATTTTGTTATGCATATATAGATATTCGATGGGGCTTAAATAGAATGAATTTAAAAAGCAATATAAATCATAAAATTTCTATGCATGCTAAAATACTCTTATAAGGTAGAGTTATGCCTTTATTAGCCCAATTTAGAGTTCCATACTCTATTATCATTACATTTTTTCCTTTTTGATTTTGAGTACCATAACAATTTCAGTATTGTTACACTATTTTCCTATGTATACTTATGAACATAGATTGTCACATGGGGATTTATATATATGTATTCAATAGTCATTGTGGCGTATAACTTAATTGAAATTTTAGTCTTTGACTATGATGCTTAGTTCAGGAATGTGAGATGGATTTCAAAACATAATACGTTCTATATATGCTATAAATGATATATTCCTTTTGTAGAATAGAATTTCTTTTAAAGCTATTACAATTCAACATATCGAATTCAACATCTTTTGGTTTTCTGCTGTGGTATCATATAGCTATAAGTCTGCTAATATAGTTCTCCACTTACATATGAGTATAAAATTTCACAACTGTACACCTATATGGGGTAATGTAATATTCAGTTTTCTAGTATAAGTTCGAATGTCATACTTCATTGTTTTTACTTTCAGTTGTTTGTATTCATACCATGTAACTCTAGTACTATTGTAATGTTTCTCTAGCAGACTCATAAGCATAAAATATCACATTTGTGCCTACAATGAATAAAACAATAATTAATCATCTGTAGAGGTTAAGTAACTTCAGATTTAAACCGACCTTGGTTTAGAGCTTCTAGAGTTTCTACTCTATGGATTTTCTGGTGTACAACTAAACAGAATCAGGAAGGTGATTACCTTAAGATGGATTCTGTTAAATGTAGTACCATCACCAATCACACCATGTAATTAATTTTTCTATATGTAGCCAATTCATACCATCAGAAAATAAATTAACAAAAATTTCAAAACATACCAAAATCTGTAAATGACCAACCTCCCAACCTTAGAGTCCTCTTTGTCTCCCAGGACTCACCCCCGAGCTGAGATCACCTCCTAGGACAGATCAACCCCTGATCTTCTTAGGAGTAGCTTATTTAAGCTCATAATTCCCCAAAGCATGTTTCTAATTCTGCGTCCAGAATAGCAGGATGCTTTCTTTCCTGTTTAGCCTAGGCTTCCCATTTTGGGACTCTTTAAAGCTGCTTTAAGCTTTTCCTCAGCTTTTCCAGCCTTTTCTCACCTCTTCCCAACTACTCCTCTTCATTGGGGAAATTTAGATTCCTCATCAAATCTAAATAAATTTCTTTCAAGGATTTTTGAAAGATTTTTGGGGATTTTTTGCCTTATCCATCCTCATGGATTTGGCAAGTGATCTCTAATTCTCATCTTGGTCAAATTGCACAATCATTTTATTTATTTCCTCAAATAAAATATGCAATTACATTCACACCATACTTATCCCTTGGGGTCCACCCCCTTAGGATGTAAGTTCAACTGTCTAACTTTTAAAATTTCAACACACAAATTGGGGGTGTTACATATTCCCCCTCTGAAAATAAACACCGTCCTCGGTGTTATTATTTAACTACTATAGTTCACTTAAACAAAAATGGATATTTCTCCATCATTTCAGCTTCCCTTTCCCAGGTAGCTTCTTCAGCAGTAAAGTGCTTCCACTGCACTTTTACTCTGACCACTGTTCTATTTCTCAATTCAATTTCTTCCCGCTCCAATATTTGAAGCAGTTCTGGCAGAAACTCCCCTTCTGGTTCCACCTGTACCACATTCCAATCAACTATGTGAGAAGCATCATGCACATATCCTTTTAATAATGAAACATGAAACACATTATGCACTTTAACATGGGGTGGTAAGGCCAGCTTGTAAGCCATTGGTCCCACCCTTTCTAAAACTTCAAAAGGCCCACAATATCTAGGAGCCAGTTTTGCACAACTTCCTGCATAAAGTGTGCTCTTTTTGGGTTTGATGCGCAAATACACATGATCCCCTATTTTAAATTCTCAGTGCACTCTTTTCTTATCAGCATAGCTCTTCTGTCGATCTTGTGCTGTCTTGATATTTCTTTGTATTTGCTTGACAATTCTTTCCATATCTTGTAGTGCCTCTGGTCCCAACACCAGTTTATCCTCTGGTTGACTCCAACTCAAGGGAGTACGGCACTTTCTTCCATAGAGTGCCTCAAACAAACTCATCTTAATAGAGGATTGGTAGCTATTATTATAGGCAAACTCAGCTAGATGCAGATACTCTTCCCATTTTGATGGCCTATCCATCACATACATTCTCAGCATATCTTCTAAAATTTGGTTTGTCCTTTCGGTTTGCCCATCAGTTTGAGGATGGTAAGCAGTACTAAAATTCAGCTTAGTACCCATTCCTGCAAACAATCCTTTCCAAAATGCTGCTGTGAACTTGGCATCCCGATCTGATACAATCACCTTGGGCACTCCATGAAGCCTTACTATCTCCTTTAGGAAAACATTTGCTACTTGAGCTGTTCCAAAGGTAGATTTTACTGGTATAAAGTGGGCAGCTTTGGTGAGAGTGTCTACTACTACCATTACAGAATCATGCTGATACTTATTTTTGGGTAATCCTATTATAAAATCCATGGAAACTGTGTCCCATTTCCATTCTGCAATCGGCAAAGGGTTTAAAAGCCCTGCTGGGTGTTGATGCTCAACTTTGACTAACTGAAATTCCATACATCTACTTAAATACTCCGCCACATCTCTTTTCATTCCTGGCCAGAACAACTTCTTCTTCAAGGCTGTTAACATCTTTTTGTATCCTGGATGTCCTGCATAAGGCTGTTTGTGATATTCATCTAGAATTTCTCTTTTCAATGACTCTATATCGGGGATATACAACCTGTTTTTGTAATAGAGTAGCCCTTTTTGGTTTTTAGTGAAATCAGTTTTATCCCTTTTTTGTAGTTTCACCAAGAGTGTTTCATAGTTGGGATCTTGATTTGCTACTTTTACCACCAATTCCTCTATCTCCATCTGGGCACAAATCCCAATGTTGTTTAAATGTTGACAAGCATTTCTACTTAAGGCATCCGCAACTTTATTTTCTTTCCCCTTGATATGTTTTATGTCCATATCAAATTCACTTAGAAAAGACAGCCATCTGGCTTGTCTTGCATTCAGGTCAGTTTGGGAAAAAAAATATTTGAGGCTAATATGATCAGTCATCAAAGTGAACTTCTTCCCCAGCAGATAGTGCCTCCACATTTTTAAAGCATGAATAACAGCTGCAAATTCCAAATCATATGCACTATAATTCTGTTCATGAGTTTTTAATTTCCTAGACTCATAGGCAATAACTGATTTTTCTTGCAATAGGACTCCTCCTAGCCCCTCTTTGCAAGCATCTGTACATACCACAAACTCTTTATCAGGATCAGCAATTTTTAATATAGGAGCTGAAATAAGTTTCTGTTTCAATTGTTCGAAACTGTTTTGACATTTCTCAGTCCACACGAACTTAACACCCTTCCTTTGTAATTAGGTTATGGGATTTGCTATAGCAGAAAATCTCTCCACAAATCTGCGATAATAGCCTGCAATTCCCATAAATGATCTTACTGCTGAGACATCAGTGGGAACTGGCCATTCTTTAATGGCTTTTATCTTTTCAGGGTCAACTGCCAACCCTTTTTCAGATATTATATGACCCAAATATTGAATTTTATCTTTATAAAATTCACATTTACTGAACTTGGCATATAGCTGATTTTCTTTCAAAGTTTGCAACACTATTCTCAGGTGTTCCTTATGTTCTTCCTCATTTTTGGAGTAAACTAAGATATCATCTATGAACACAAGAACAAATTTGTCCAAGTACTTATTCAACACACTGTTCATCAGACACATAAATGTGGCAGGGGCATTTGTCAAACCAAAAGGTAGGACTACAAATTCGTAATGCCCATACCTGGTTCGAAATGTTGTTTTGCTGATGTCTTCTTCTTTAATTCTGAGCTGGTGATACCTAGTCCTTAGGTCTATCTTGGAGAAGACTGAAGCTCCTCTCACTTGATAAAAAAGATCATCAATTCTAGGAAGTGGATATCTATTCTTAATGGTCAACTTGTTCAGTTGACGATAGTCAATGCACATCCCAAAAGTTCCATCCTTCTTTTTAACAAATAAAACAGGTGCTCCCCATGGAGACACACTTGGTCTAATGTAACCCTTATCCAATAATTCTTGCAGCTGCATCTTCAGCTCCATCATTTCTGGCGGACTCATCCGATAAGGAGCTCGGGAAATAGGTGTAGCTCCCGGCACCAGATCTATAGAAAAGTCAATCTCTCTTTTGGGGGGAAGATGAGGGATTTCCTTGGGAAAGACTTCCTTAAACTCTTTGATGACTGGTATAGCATCCAGTAACTCTTCCTCAGTTTTCTGTTCTATTTCTTCTACATGCACTGCATAGACTTGGTATCCTTTTCTAGCTGTTCTTTTCAATTGTAAGGCTGATATTTGTCTTACTACAATGGGTTTTGGTTTCCCTTTTAGTGTAAAAGGTTTCCCTTCCTCATCTACACAATGTAGGGTTTTATCCCAGTAGTTCATCAGGGCTTTCTTCTTTTCCAGCCAATCCATTCCTATCAGCAGATCATAGGATCCTAATAACAATATGTTCAGATTTACTTCTGTTGGGAACCCATTTAATTGTATTGCTGTTTTGGGCAACTTATGTGTGACTTTTCTCTTAGTTCCAGTGGCCAGCTGTACCAACCATGACCGCTGAAATTTTTCAGGTTTAATTTTACATTTTTCTACAATTCCAGGACTAATGTAACTCAAAGAAGCACCTGGATCAATCAAAACAGTAATAGGTAGTTCAGAAATCTTACCCTCCATTTCCACCATGGTTGCTTGATGTTCAGCTTGTCGATTTTCCAATGCTGCACTGATAGTTGGTATATTTCTGGCTATGTCATTGACTGTTGTTGCCTCTCGCTCTCTACTGATCAGGTGTATATTTCGATGGGGGCAGTCTCTCATCATATGGGGTTCTCCACAGCCCCAACATTTCAGAGGTTCCTTCATTCTGACTGTCCCTTCTTTTCTATTGTTCCCTTCTACTGGTTTTGAAGCCACTTGGGACTGAGCAGTTTGACTTTCTTTTGGTTTGCTGAACTTTTTCCTTTGATGATCTCTACCAAAATTCCTTAAATATGTTGGTTTTGGTCTCTTTCCTTTGAACTCACCCTTGTTCATCCAGCCCTTCCCTTGTTCAGCTTTACCTTTAAACTGCTGATAGCATAATCTTGCTTTTCTAACAGCTTCATCCATGGTCTTTGGGTTGTCAAACTCAATTTTCTCCTTGTACACAATAGGCAAACAATTTAAAAACCTTTGCACTTTTGCCTTTTCTTCCCTAATGTAAGGGACATACCTCAGTAAATTGGTAAACTTAGTGACAAACTCATCAATAGTGAGTTGTCCTAGTCTAAGTTCATGGAATTCTTTTGCTTTATCATCATAATAACGTTCATTCAAATAACGAATTTTGAACTTAGTCTGAAAATATTCCCAAGTAACTGTTTTTTCATCAATGGCATGCACCATTTTTGTCTCTTCCCACCACAATGTGGCTTTTCCTTGCAGCTGATACACAGCTAATCTGGCCTTCAGATTGCTCTCATATTCATATACTTGGAAATACTTGATCATATTCAGCAACCAAGCTTCAGCATCCTCCTCCTTCTCCCCATCATAGGAGGGAGGTTTGATCTTTCTAAATTCTCCCCGCAATTCTCTTTTCTGCTTATGTTGATTTCTAGCTGCATCCTCATCCTCAGATTCATCCATCTTTTTTTTTCCAGAACCTTCGCCTTCTTGGCTGTTCCGGGAAGTTAGCTCTCTGATGAGCTTTTCCTGCTCCTTACTGGCTGATGACAACATGTCATTTTGGCTTCTTAATTCAGCCAACTCTTGTTGCATCCGGTGCAACATAGCCAGTATCGGGGCATTGGGATCTGGAGTAGCAAACTCATCCCACATATCCACATAAATCCCTTCACCTTCAGCCATTTCAACTGTACACACTTACAACACAGATTAGCAAAGTTTATAAACTTTAGAAAAACAAAATATGTAATAAGCAGTGAGCACAAAACGACAGCCCAATTTGTTGTAACTAGTGCTCCGATACCATTTGTCACACCTCCAATTTAAGGGCAATTTTTTTTTTTTTTTTTTCCAACATCCAATATTTTCCATGTGTACAATGTAACCGTGTACCCAACTTACTATGCCACTCTTAATGTCCACACCTACTTAGGGACCAATATATATTATCCATATGTATAGCTATAAAACACATAGGCATATTAAACACATTCGTAGACTATACACAATCCCTATGTGTATATCCTTCAGTAAAACAAAATTTACATTTGAATACCCCTATGCACCACCTATGTTTACATCCAATAGCCCATATATATAAGACATATATATATATATATATATATATATGTTTATATATATATCCAATAGCCCATATATATATATATTTATCCAATAGCCCCTATATATATATTTATCCAATAGCCCATATATATATATATATATATATATATATATATATATATATGTTTATATCCACTTTACTAAACTATGAGAGGCGCACTTCGATATATATATTTATATCATATATATATATAAAAATTCCCTACCCCTTTGGATAATTTCGTTGGATGGACATATTCATACATAATAATGACATGTATATATATGTATAGACCTGTTGAAAAGTTTATAGTAATTTCTCTGACCGATTTCTTGGGTCCTACGTGGTTATATCGTCCCATATCCGTGATGTCTCCCATCCCAAACCATTAACCGTATATATATTTTCATAGCCGCTATATAGTCCACGTAAGCCGTCATTTTGGAGAAATAGGTTAAGCGAGCTATTGACGTAGCGACAGGTCAGCGCTGCGTTCATATCCATTGCAATTGCGAATCAGTTTAATCCTGTTGTACCTACGATGGGTGGTTGACTTGGACAGATGCGCCACGGTATAGTCGTCCTTACAATTTTTTAATTTATCAACATTGTATCTCACGCAACACTGTCCAAGCCGCGGATCGGCGTGACAGTAATTCATGAAATACCCGAGTTCTTACATCTGGTGGCGGTTTGTCATTATGAATACTCTGATCCTGTTCATATTTGATATGATTTTTCTATGCAGAGGCAGAGACACGCGTACTTGTTAGAGTTAATAACGTATGTGTCGCACTGTTTTTTGCTCGGCCTGACCTAACGTGTGCGTTGGTTTTTCTATTTCAATGTTTTTGCAAGCAGGGACGGGGTGTAGCTACTGAGACGACTGTACCTCTGCTGGCGTCGCTCGTCCTCCTTGGGGCACCTTAGCGTAGTATGGTACCTTCTTCTGCCGTGGCAGCGTCTTCTAAATCAATATCGTGATTTTCTGCATTTCTGGGGCAGGGTGCATTAGGGTTTGCAAGAGTTCTTTTTATTCGAGACTCTTACGCTGATCTATTTATTTGACTCTTTCTGTTTCATATTGGAATTACAGAGTCGTGCCTTTCCCCGCTCCCATCGCCGGTTGGGGAGGGTGTAACCAGGTCGGCCTGCGTTTTCAATTAGTTCATTTTGTTTTTGTATAAATTAACCAATAATGCCTTCTCATCGTCTGCTGTTGTGTTTTTTGCTCAGAGAGGAATGTTTCCGACATACCCACCTGGTGACATAGGGCAGAAATCGAACATGTTACTCCTGGCTGCGTTCTAACTGAGTTACACTTACTATTGTTATATTTTTATTTAGTTTACAATCGGCCTCTGGTTCTATTCTCTGTAATAGTTTGGTATTAACGATTTATGCTGGATGTGTTCAACACACTTTATAGGACAGAGATTTATCCGCAGTATTTCATGTTGATTATGCATTGAGGCCTTCCTTAATCTATGTTTGTTTTTCTTTTCCTGGTTGATGTCAAAGGGGCGAACGCCTAGGTTGTTCCTACACACCCAGATTTTAACAGTATCCACGTTACAGCGTTCAGATTTCCTTGCGCATCACATGGGTGGCTCATTTTGCTGTGCTTCTACACACCGCGAGGGTGGGAAGGAACCCTATCCTCCCTAGGTAACTTTCAAAATTTCTTGTTTCTGGTGCATAGGTTTATGCTTCAACTTGGTTGAGATGCGATGTTACCATTCTGCGATAATTCGAGAGCAATTGTTAACCATTCACCCTAAGCTCGGGCTACTATTGTATATTTACATTAGACTATACTCGCTGGCTAGACTCACGGTGTCGGATCTTGATCGGTTCGTATATTTTTTTTTTTTTTATAGGCATGATGATACTGACTCATGTTCTGGGCAGACTATCATTGCGGTCCTTCTTATTTCTTTACGAAAGTTTTACGCCTTATGCCTATGGTAGCACTCCTCTGCGCGAAATCATATATATGTTTTGTACTCTCGTTTTGAAGTTTTTCCTACCTTCATCATATAAAAATCATTAAAACAAATCGCATGAGCTTATTAACCAGCGCATAATCATATATATGTTTGGTCTTTTCTATTGATGTATTATTCAATACTGTGGTTGCTTCTTGTGGCATACGTGAACGGACGTGCTCCTGTAGCGCTCACTTTCTTTGTTGAGTTACAAAATTTATATATTTTTATAACCCTATTGTCTGCTCATGAATTCTCAGAACCCTAGCTGTCGTATAGCCATTCTGTTCGTCGCGCCATTGCTATGGCTTTGATATTAAATAAGAACTGAGATTGGTTTATTTGCTCTCGGTACTGATATCCCTGTTTTATTTCGTTTGCCTACACACGTATGGAAACCAAAATCGAACGAGCCATTATTTAGCTCTCGGCGCTTTAATGATTATTTCTACTGTGTTTCTTTTTAACTCTCGGCACTGTCATTATCGTTTCTAGTGTCTCCTTTCTAGAAGTTTCGTGTCATAAATTTAGTAGTGCGCCATTCTTAGATTTAATTAGCTTTCTAATGTCTTTAATTCCAAGGTTAAAAGTAGATGTAGCAAAAGATATGTGTGCTCAACATATCATAATATATCGATATATATATATTTTGTTATGCATATATAGATATTCGATGGGGCTTAAATAGAATGAATTTAAAAAGCAATATAAATCATAAAATTTCTATGCATGCTAAAATACTCTTATAAGGTAGAGTTATGCCTTTATTAGCCCAATTTAGAGTTCCATACTCTATTATCATTACATTTTTCCCTTTTTGATTTTGAGTACCATAACAATTTCAGTATTGTTACACTATTTTCCTATGTATACTTATGAACATAGATTGTCACATGGGGATTTATATATATGTATTCAATAGTCATTGTGGCGTGTAACTTAATTGAAATTTTAGCCTTTGACTATGATGCTTAGTTCAGGAATGTGAGATGGATTTCAAAACATAATATGTTCTATATATGCTATAAATGATATATTCCTTCTGTAGAATAAAATTTCTTTTAAAGCTAGTACAAGTCAACATATCTAATTCGACATCTTTTGGTTTTCTGCTGTGGTATCATATAACTATAAGTCTGCTAATATAGTTTTCCACTAACATATGAGTATAAAATTCCACAACTGTACACCTGTATGGGGTAATGTAATATTCAGTTTTCTAGTATAAGTTTGAATGTCATACTTCATTGTTTTTACTTTCAGTTGTTTGTATTCATACAATGTAACTCTAGTACTGCTGTAATGTTTCTCTAGCAGACTCATAAGCATACAATATCACATTTGTGCCTACAGTGAATAAAACAATAATTAATCATCTGTAGAGTTTAAGTAACTTCAGATTTAAACCGACCTTGGTTTAGAGCTTCTGGAGTTTCTACTCTATGGATTTTCTGGTGTACAACTAAATAGAATCTGGAAGGTGATTACCTTAAGATGGATTCTGTTAAATGTAGTACCAACACCAATCACACCATGTAATTAATTTTTCTATATGTAGCCAATTCATACCATCAGAAAATAAATTAACAAAAATTTCAGAACATACCAAAATCTGCAAATGACCAACCTCCCAACCTTAGAGTCCTCTTTGTCTCCCAGGACTCACCCCCAAGCTGAGATCACCTCCTAGGACAGATCAACCCCTGATCTGCTTAGGAGCAGCTTATTTAAGCTCATAATTCCCCAAAGCATGTTTCTAATTCTGCGTCCAGAATAGAAGGATGCTTTCTTTCCTGTTTAGCCTAGGCTTCCCATTTTGGGACTCTTTAAAGCTGCTTTAAGATTTTCCTCAGCTTTTCCAGCTTTTTCTCACCTCTTCCCAACTACTCCTCTTCATTGGGGAAATTTAGATTCCTCATCAAATCTAAATAAATTTCTTTCAAGGATTTTTGAAAGATATTTGGGGATTTGTTGCCTTATCCATCCTCATGGATTTGGCAAGTGATCTCTAATTCTCATCTTGGGTAGGTGCACAATCATTTTACCCCATTTCCTCCAAATAAAATATGTAAATGGTCTACACCATACTTATCCCTTAAAATTTTGTGGGATGTAAGTTCAACTTTCTAACATAAAAATTCAACACGGAAAGTGGGGGTGTTACAATATATAAACATTATTACATTTACACCAAATGATACGCTCTGTTACCCTGTTCAAAACAAAATATCTGTATCATAAATTGCTCCTTCCACTAATTATCACAGCCAAAGCAATCTTTGTAGGCTGATAATATAATAAATACTGACTCAAGTATGCATTGATAACAAATTGACCTGGGGTTGACTCTTTGATATTTTCATAAACCTACAGCACTATTTGCAATATTTGACCTTAATTAAAACGTTACTGTTGTGTAATTCCAAAATTACATTACGTCTTTGATCTCTTTACAGCACACTACGCTAATAAAAATAAGAGCCAAACACTTCACATTTTTACGATGTCTTTGAGCTTATATATATATAACATTTGTGACATAAAAATATATAGCCCATATTTAAAACAAATAACACTGTACGATGCTAAAACTTTAACCGCAGGTCATATATATAACATATGTAGGCATTATGATATATGTATTCAAGCATTCCGAAGAGGTAAACCTGCCTTACAAGCATATTATGGACTTCACTTCGCACGAACCATGTGCTGCGGTCTTAACAACGACAACTGCGCACGCCATTCTCACACCATGATATTTCAGTTGAAATTAATTCAACATCTCCCGGAGAAAAATATTTGTTTAATCTAAAAAATTGCAAAAAACATGGTTCAACATGCCACAGATGCATTGAGCGTCGCTGTTAGGTTGCGAAACATGGCGACCTATTGAAGCAGATAAAGACGTCCATACGTATTATGGGCTTTTTATCGCGCATCTTCCACATCTCATGAATCTGCACGTTAATATTATCTGGGGTGTAGAAGCAAAAAGATATTCAAGCTATTCTTATTAAACTTAAATAGTTCTCTAATATGATATTGATTGTGGTTTCATACATGGGTTCTTTACTTTTAATTTAGCAATCTTCTAATGGTTTGAATAAGACGCAACAACCACATTCCTTTAGTCTCTGCCATGTGTTGCCAAAGTTTTATGAATTAGTTTGTAGAAAGAATACGTTCGAATCAATATTATGTTTATTTTCAATTTGAGGAATAAAAAATAATTGAAGTTGATCATACGTGTAGGTGCGGTGTAGGTGTATTTCTTTACAACATTCAAAAGAAGGCAAAAGCGGAACCAATATCATTCTCTTTTTTAGACATTCAAGATATGTGACATATCAAGGTAACTTAATGGGTGGCGGTGATCAGTGAAATGAATGACAAAGTGGGGCGCATGGAAAGAACCCATACGAAAATCCTCCGGCCAGCTCAACGAAATGCACAGGACTAATATCAAAGACCGCACGGTCTCTTCTTGAGATGGATGAGGTTTCTTATTTTGTTTTGATTATGGATACATGATAACAGCTACATATGAACTTTTCTTTGTATGTTATGAGTATACTGTGAAATCGATGGTAAAACTGACTAGCGAAGAAGCTTTAGATGTAGAAAAACAATTTTAATTTTAGAATCTTGTTTATGTAGATAGCCAACAGGACCTGGTTCCTTGAGGCCAGGTTGAAGACCCAAGAAGCGAGAATATTATATTTTTGTGTGCGTGTCCTTGAATAATAAGATCTACCGAATTTAGAATTGGTGTGTCTAAGTAATACTAACCAAGCGAGGTATTTTAAGCGGCGTTACCCGCAGACTCATCTTAGTTTGCCAATCTTTATTTCGGGCACGTTTTATTTTTAGTTTTTTGTTTTCCAATCTAAATACTACTTAATTCAAAATAAAAAAATTTTGCCGATAGACACCTACTATATTGACGCCGTTGATGTATCGGGGTTGACTTTTAAATTTCTAATATATTTGTTCATTTATGGACTGACATGCGTGATTGAGCTAAAGAATATGTTTCAATAAAGTCGATGACGATGATGCTGAAGAGAATATGAATATGCTTCGTTTAAATCAGTCTTTCATCGATCATTAGGGTGATATGGGAGCATGAAGCAGTGGAAAAAGCGAAAATAATTTTTGTGACATAGTATCGAGTGGAATTGGAGGCGTCGATTGATGCAATCTCAATTCGAAAAAATAGATTCGAAAACGTCTAATAATGTCGATTAAATAAATAAATATTATTGTGCTATTAAGCAAGGAAATGAAATTTATAATGAAATGAAAATATAAAAATATTTATAATATAGTATTATTAATATTATTGATTTATCAATCTAAAAAGTAGACTGATAACATAGAGGGTAGATTGATATGACATTCAATTCCATTAAACATGCATTCATATAACTAATTGAAAGAAAACTTATAACTAAGGTGCATTTAACTAAAGTTTTAATTAATAAAACCAACAGAAATAGAAATTCGAAAACTTAAATAAATTCGAAAATAAACCTAGAAGCAGTTGTTGGTCCTAGAACAATTACTGGAATGAAATATTTTAGCCGTTATGATAACGTAAAATTGTGTTATGGATTTTGGAGTTAGGTGGGCCTCTGAATCCTCGTGGGAAGCACCACCTTAAAAACATAGTTACGACTTAATAGCTAATTATGAAAATCTGAATCACCGGAGGAAGTTAGAGGTAGTCGGTCATGGCTTACAACTTAAAGGTATCAATCTTTGATCAAAGCCTAATTAGGACGGTGTGGTTGAAGGTTTCTATTCCATTGACAGGTGGCAAAACACTCGGTAAACATCTCGGAAATACCGAAAAGCGTTACATCCAAATAATTTGATACAGAATCCATCTGTAGTTGATAGCTTTACGCTTATTGTTGCATTGGAATCACTGGCTGGGTAAGTTTGTCATATTGTATCTGGATACTAAATGGAAATTATTATACAAATTAATTGTTACCATTATGTTTTTATTTCTGGGGATGCTTCTTAGAGGTGTTTATATACGTTTTTTTACTGAAACAAACTGAGTCAAAGATTTGAATTTTCAATATCATCATTTATAACAGGCTACATTACTTTTTCAAAAATTATTAAATAAATTATAATATTATGATTAAATAAATTTATTAAAATGTTTAATTATTTCATCATAATTAAATATGTTTATGAAAAAATATTACTTACGAAAAAAATTTGTAGGCACATATAAATTTCATTATTGTTTTATATTTTTCAACATAAAACAATATGAACTCTTGAATAAGTTTGTAGTTTAATTTCCAGTTAACAAATAAATTTATAAACATTGTTTTTATGTTTTTGTGAGTGAATATAGTCAAATTTTTAGCAGGTATTTTGAAAGTTTCATAAAAAATGTTTTGGATAACGGTTTTAAATTAGATATAGGAACCCTTTTGGTGTATAATTCAAAAATTTGTAAATACGGGATGATAAACATAATATATTATATAAAGTTGAGTTTGTTCAAGGCATGTTTATTTATAAACAATAGCGAAATATTATTGGTAGAATATATGATTGTGGATCTAACGTATTCATTCTTATGAAATAAATGGGTGAGGTGAATATTGACCATTAATAATCTATTTTACTGAAAGTGCTCAGCGTGATAGATATTAGTTATTATGTTCGTTTTTGCATCTTTTTGAGGGATTGAAAAGGTTGTGTGGTCATACTCTCCATGTAAATGTGTATGTAACTTGTTGCATTGAGAATTCTTTACAGAAAAAAAGTCGTTAAGATATGGATCATCGATGTTTTTGATAACTTGGTTTTTACATGGAAATTTTTGACATGGCATGAAAGTACAATAAATTTTTTTATTTTTTATTTTTTGGAAAAGTATCAAAATTTATTTTAGTTTTCAGGTATTTCTGCATGGAGATTATTGTGTTTTCGGTTTATGTGTGAATTAAGATTCAACTATATGAAGTTAAAATTTCATTAACTTTCTTATATTATTTCATATTAAATTTTAATTGAAAATTGGTAAGATTAAAAAAATATTAGACGGTGAGATAAGTAAGAAGAAAAAATAAAATATAAAAAGAATAATTTATAAATAAAATCGAAATTATTTTTATTAATTATTATGTTTATTAATAATATATATTTATTATAATTAAAAATATATAAATTTAAAATATATATAATAAAAATTAAATTATAAATTATAAATCGAATTAAAAAAATAAAATTGAAATTTCAAATTAAAATACGCTAGACCATTCTGATTTATTTTTACATTAACTTTAAGTTGATTATTTAAAAAAGAGTTGAAATGGTGCAATTGAAAATCAACATTATCAACCATTGCCAATCATGATCATGATCAGTATAACAATAGTCATATTATAACAAAAAATTATCATGGTCGTACCACCTTATTCATGTGTTCATCCATGGTAACCATTGTCAATCGTGCGTTGTGATAAAATTCTCTCAAAAGCCAAGAAAATCAATCATGATCAATATAGTTAACATCACATTATGAAAAATATAGATGTATGTAAGTAGATGTTATCTACCATGAGTATTCATGATCAATAATACGTAGTCATATTGTGGTGATAATTATCTCTTTTCAATGTCCGCATTATGACAACCATGATCATCATAGTCCAGCAATGGTGCACCATAAATCCAACATCATCATGAAAAAATATTATCTCAATATGAAAATCAAATATGGTCAACCGCATTAACGTTACGTGTGACAAAGATTACTTGTTGTTGTAAACGGGTGATATGAAAATTAATAATGAAACCATGGTGAAGTATGAAAATTAATGTTGGAAACACATGATGATCGTGTTCAATCATTTTTAGACCATGTGAAAGCATGGTGAAGTATCACTGAATTGCGAGGAGATTGTATCAATGAAGAAAATCAATCACGGTCAACCATGGATCAAATCTTGAAGATCAAATCATGCTCAACTAAGGCCAATCATGGTCAATATCAAAATCAATAACGCTGGTGAATATCACATTCTACAAAAATTGCGGTAAGAAAATCAACCATGTTAAATCATTATGAACCATGATGATCATATAAACCGCAATTGACCATGCTCAACGTACATATTACTTGATAAAATATTGTCTCAGCCTGAAAATCAATGTTGGTCAACCATGGTCAATCATGGTAAATGATAATTAATAATGCCGCATCATTGATATTTTCTGTCAATATGAGAATCAACCTGATTTAATCATGGTCTGATAAACTGCACTATGACAAAGGTTGTCTCTTTTGTGTGGAAATCAATCATGACAACCATGGACCATGGTCCAAATGCGACACGGACAAGGTGTATCAATATGAAAATCATGTAGTCCAGCGATGATCAATGTATTTATCAATATTCCTTGATTTTTAGTAATCCCTTAAGTTTAATAGTGCCTTGGAGTTTATATTTTATCAATGCTGACTGGGTTAATTAATCTAAAGGGTATAATATTATTCATAAGTTTATAATATTAATGCGATGGTTTACATAAATCCCTTTGGTTTATAATTATGATCCTTCATGATCCAACATCACATTGTGACAAAGATTGTCTCAATATGAAAATCAACCATAGTCGTATGTCAATCCATGATAAACCATGGTCAAATGTCTCATTTGACGAAGATTTCTCAATATGAAAATCAATTGAAGTATCGCGCCATAGTCCAATCACAATT
This sequence comes from Pinus albicaulis, assembly GCA_034641835.2. Classification (NCBI taxonomy): domain Eukaryota; kingdom Viridiplantae; phylum Streptophyta; class Pinopsida; order Pinales; family Pinaceae; genus Pinus; species Pinus albicaulis. The sequence goes on along the minus strand of JAXQQM020071713.1, from coordinate 33,803 downwards.
CAATCATAGTCAATCATGGTCAATATAAATGACCATAAATCCTTCATAATCAATCATGAAATTACGATATCAAATAAACGAGAGTCAATGTCTCATTATGACAAATATTGTCTCAATATGAAAATCAACCATGATCCTTCTATGGTCCAATGTCGCATTAGGAAAAATATTGTCTCAATATGAAAATCAATCATAAATACGACTATAGTCGATAACATGATCAATGATCATTAATAACTTAGTCATTATCCGAATTGTCTCATGGTACAACATCACATTGTGACAACCGTAGTCATCCACATGCTCAACCATGGTCAACATCACATTTTTGCAAGATTCTCTCGTATGATGCCAATCTGTAGTCAGCTTCATGGTCGAGTCACATTATGACAGATTATCTGAATATAATGATCCAACCGTAGTCGTGCTCATAGTAACATTGTGATGATGATTTTCTAATTTATAATGTCACATTATGACAACCATTATCATCCATGGTTAGCATTAGTCATATAGTCTAGCATTATGATAAAGATTGTCTCCAATATAAAAATCAATGATATGGTCAACATCATGTGACTTAAAGATTGATTAAATATGAAAATAAAGATGATCAGCCATGGTTCAACATACGTAAAGACAAAGGTTGGCTCAATATGAAAATCGCGATGATCAACCATTTTCAACATCACGATGCGACAATTGTCTCAATATGAAAATTAATCATGGTTAATCATGACACATCATCGCATTGTGACGATAGTAACAATATGAAAATCAACCATGGTAAACAATAATGCGACCTTTGACTTTAGGAGTTTGTAATATGTATCTTAGGTTCTATACCTTTGGATTATAATGTTATTATGGGTTTAATGTTCATAAGTTTATCGCCCTTAGTTTTTAAGTAATGATCATGCGTTTAAAGTCGCCAAGTTTATAATATCAATATGTTGGGTTTATTAATCTAAAGGCTCATATTCAGTATAATATTATTCAGGTTTATATTAATCCTGAAGGTTTCATACAAGTCGTTAGGTTATAGTATGATCAACCATGGTCAACCATGTTCAATGCCATGTTAACCAACAAAGATCCAACAAGAAAATGAAAAATCAACCATGTTCATTTTCTGTTGACATCCATCTAAGCGTAATTATGTTACATGGTGACAAAGGTGCCACTAAATACAAAAAATGAATACATGGTTAACCATGTCCAATCATTGTAAACCATGAGGCAGCAAAACGAATTAGGTAATACATTTGACAAGATTCCTCTCATCTGAAAATAAATCGCATGGTCATACATAGCGAAATTCTAGTCAATCATGTCAACCAAGATCAATCATGATCAAAATGAAAATCAGTATGGTGACCATTGTCCCGATCTATTGATGTCAAAATCATCCATGAGTCAACGTCTCCATTACCTGAAAAAATTGTCTCAATATGAAAATCAACCATGGTCAACCATGGTCAACAATGGTCAATATGCGCATAGTGACAAATATTACAATATGAAAATCAATCGTCATCTGGTCAATAATGACAATGATGTTTAACAACAGTATCCGTTATGTCAAATATTTTCTCATGATCTAATGTCACTGCTGACGACAATAAAGATCACATCACATGGTAAACCATGGTCCAAAATATGACAAATATAAACTCAATGTAATTATCAATCATGGTCATTCATGGTTCAAGATCACATTTATGACAAAGATTGCCTCAATATGAAAATCAGCGATGATGCAGCGATGAAGTCGATACTAATGGTCACATTGGCAATCTTTGATTGTCTACTTTTTCAATGTGACAGCATTATGACAACCATCATGCATGGTCAATAATGGACAACCATGGTTCAGCATTAGCATTGTGACAAATGTTAACATCAGCGCAAAGAAAATCAATGATGGTCAACCATTGTCAGCGATCACATTAGCGACGGTGTCTCAATATGAAAATCAATCATGGCATTAGGAATCATGATCCATGAATTTGCATTATGACAAAGATTTTGTCGTGAAAATCAACGGTCAACAATATTCGATTTCATATTTATTTAGGGTTTTTAATATCTTAGGGTTTATATAACGGGGTTTAATATTATTACGCCAGGTTCGATCCCTTAGGTTTTTGGTATTAACCCATTGCATTTATTAGTCCATTGGAGTTTATAATATCAATCATGGAATTTATTAATATGAAATTCATATTGTGAGCTAATATATTCATGAAAGTTTATAATATTAATCTGGACGTATAATCTTGGGTCTATAATATGACAATAGCGATCCCATTATCACATTCGAAAAATGTTTTTTCAATATGAAATTCAACCATATTCGTAATCATCAACCATCGCCATGGCCATTCATGGTCAACCATGATCCTAACGTCACGTGGCAATGATATTGTGTTAAAGTAGAACCATGGTCAACCATGGTCAAATGTTGCATTAAACCAAGATTGTCCTCAATAACGAAAATAAATCATAGTGCGTCCTTGTTCGATCATGTTCTGCTTTAATTGATCATAATTGAATGTAAAGAAAATCAATTGTAGTTGTCCAGCGGGTCAGCGATATTCCAACGTGACATTGTGACAAAATATTGCCTCAATAGAAAATCAATAGCAATTTCAACTTTGATCTAATCGTTTTCAACCGCTTAATTTAATACTTTCTTGTATGGTCCATTGTCTAAAGTTACGTGCAGGCATAATTTGCTAATGTCGCATTGTTGTTACAGGCAGGTTTAATAGAAGGTTTATAATGTTTGAGGCATTTTAATATTTAATCTATAATATTAATGTTTATTTAGTTTTATAATTTGTATTATTTTAAGTGTTTATAATATTAAATGTAGTTTAATAATAATCCCTAAAATTTATGTTCTAATTTAACTATTAATCACTAGTGTTTAATGTTATTCTCTAGGTATTTAAAAATCCCCTTGGTTTTTAATATTATTATGAGTTTATTAATCATAGCTTTATAATGTTGATCTTGGTTTCATAATATTAATCTTCACGGTTCTATATTTATTTAGTGTTTATATTTACCTTGGTGTTGATCTCCTTGGTTTTCATAATTGTTCATACATTTAATATTGTTGCCAGGTTCTGTTGTTACCTTTCCTTTATGATATAAATCGTAAATTTCAATATAATCATAGGTTTATTAATCTGAAGTTCTACTTCTGGTTATAATCATTATTTTAAAGTTTGTAATGGCTAATCACTTTGATTTCATCTAAATATCTTATTCTTTATAATCATAAATTAACCATAATTGTATTAAACATTATAAATATTGCTAAATTTGAAAATCAATAATGACATTTGTGAAACCAACCTCCAAAGAAGAAAAAGAATGTCAACGCGTAAAATAGCACTTCTGAAAACCTCAATAGTACATGGACGAACAATTCTTGGATGATTCAGAATTACAAAACCTCATTTCTGTAAAGGTCGGGACTGACATAATCTATTACGTATAACGTAATAATTTAAAGAAACACAATAATATTAATATAGGGGGTTACAAAGATGCAATAACGTATAGTAAAGGGGACATATTAGTATGTAGGGACCTGTTGTGCCCTACTCATTAAAAAAGTGTTGTCTCAATATGAGTAGCTGGGTGCTTATATGTCAAGTTCTCATCCTCATGCAAAATCTAACGATGATGAACTACACTTGGTGGTGCAAAGGTGATGAGTTCGTAGCTAACAAGTTCATTACTGTGACCTTGTGTTCCAATATGATTTTTCCTTCTCATAAAAAATTATGGTATTGTTTATTTAAGGAAGATTTTCTTTATATTATTCTTTAAGCATAATATGGAAAATTGGATTACTCATGAAGCAGCTCAGTTTGCTTATCTTCTGGTACCAATCACTTTTATAACACCTTGTAAGGACATAAAATACTTTAATTAAATATTTATTATCATGTTAACTTTAACAGAGACGTTTGTATAGTTGTGGCATCACTTGGTCTCTACGTAGCTTCTCTCCATTTCGCGATATTGATCTGCATTGTTTCATTTGATTTTTGTGCTTTAAATTTAGGTTGTCATGGGGATTGGAAAACTTCTTGTTGATGATCAGTACTTGATCTTCATTGTTGAAACTTCAACATATAGAATGATGTGATAGATAGTGGATAATGTCATAAAGTGCATAAATGGGGGTGTTTTAACATGATGTGGAAGGAAGTGTTATACTACCAAAATTGAAGATGAAAATGCTCATAAACCCATTGTGTTTGTTGCAGATAAAATAACAAAATATCACTTCCAAACATTTTATTTCTGTGGGTTTGACCATCTGATTGAGGATGATAAAGGATAAACTATGAGCTAATTAGTGCAAACAAAGAAAATAGCACAAATAAAAATTTCTGTGCATGGGATGTACGTATGCAATAACACATGAGTTTCCATGTAGCTTTTAACAGATTATGTCGTAAATATGTGTAAGCGTACTTGCTTTAAATGGATGAGATAATGCACAAGAGTGTGCATACTTAGTAAGTCTATCAACTGCCACCATGAGGTGACACTCTTTCCTTAGGACTTAGGTAGCTACTGGTAAATCATTGAAATCTCCCTTAGTGACTTGGAATGGATAAAGGTTCTTGTAAGACCTACATTGTTAATTATCTCAAATTTATTATGTTGAAAAACAAGCTTGTTCTTACAAGCTTTTGAATATCAATTTAAAGGCCATGCAGTTTCTTCTTACATGATAAGTTTTTTCAAAACTTGGTAATCACACTCTAAGGAAGAGTGTGTAGGGTCAAAGAAATATTTTGTTTGAATTTGGGAATTCTTTTAAAAATGTAAATGATATTTGTGCCATAAGGAATCATTTCCAACTAAATGTATAAGATGTATTGAGATCTTTGGCATAACACTGAATGAGGTATCCTATCGTCTTCATCCTTCTTGGTTTCATCTCTTCCTTGAGGTTATCTTAATCTGGTTGGATCATAGGAAATAACACAGAAATTAAATACTTACTACTAATTTAACTTTTCTTGAAATTACATATAGCAGCATTTAGCTTCCCTTTTTTGTATATTGTTTTCAAGTCTATTTAACATCTTTGTGACCCATTTTTCTCTACAGAAGATAGTATTTGTTCCAAAAAGTGTTTAAAATTATCATGATCAGTTTTGTGATGTATTCCATTGGTAAGTACTCCATTTTCTGTACCTCTGATGTACTAACATTTCTCATCTCCTTAATAGAGTTTACTGACCATATGCAGTTGAATGACTTTCAAAAGCAATAGTTCTTCTTGCATTAAAATGCCACCAATTCCATTTGAGGCATCATTCCATAATAAGGTTTTTGTGAAATCAAAGGTGTAGCTAAAGGTGGTGCTAGGAATGTTACTTCTCTTTAAGATGTTGAAAGCCTTAGTTGCTTTGAGAATCCCTTGAAAAATGCATATTTCTTCAATAATATTTGTTAAGAGTCTGCTTCTCTCCCACAATTCACTAAACTTTAAATAATACCATATTGTGAAATCACCATAGCTGCTATGGTTGTAGGACTTTCCCATTCTTAATGTCTTTAATTTTGTTGAGGTCTACCTTAACATAAATGAGAATACAATATGGCTTGAATATTCCCACTCGCCTCGAAAACATTTGCAGATGTTTGCACACCAGTATTCTCTACTGATAGTTTGAAACTTTTATCAACACTTCCGTTCTCCTTCAATACTACGCTTGTAAAATTAATACTCCCCTTAAAAAAATACTAACACAAATTTTTCTAAGGGTTTGAAAATACGATTAATAACCCTTGAAATGCTAGAGATGCAGTATTGAAACCAAAAACATGACAAAGCTTTATAGTAACTCATGAGTCAAGCCTTTGTTTTTAGAATATCTTGATCTTTATTCTAATTTAAATACACTGAATGAATATCAAATTTGGTATCTGATTATCATATAATTCATCAATAATTCATGTCCAATTGAAATTGCCTTTTAATGGTAAAACTTATTGAAGCTCCTACTCAAATTAGAACACATGTGCCGCGGTCATCCTTCTTGTTATTTGATACTATGTAAATGGGAAGATGAACTTTTGACTAGGTTGAATTATACACTGCATTTTACATGATCTTACGTTCAATTTCTCTCATAGCTTTTTATGAGGATATCTATAAGGCATGATGTTTGGAGAACTTCTTGGAATCAAATTAATAGCATGATCATGATCAAGACCAAATTAGAATCCTTTTGGAGTTTAAAAACCTTGGAATGATTGTGCAAAACTTTTTAAGAATGCGGAAAACTGCGATGATTTTGATGTTGGAACTACAGGCCAGGCAATTGTACGTTATACCTCGTTGTTCTTTCTTTAGAAGCTTTGTCATGACATTGCGAGGCTTTGTTATCTTTCTAGGGCTTCTTAAATACCGTGGTCGACTTCCTTTCCTTTTGAAAGAGTTTGAAAGCGTTGAAAGAACTACATCATCCCCAAAGATTGTAACTATTGTCTCCTAGTACTAGCAACTAGCCTCCATAGGAATGGGCATTGGAATATTCAATACATGTTCCTGGTTAACAGTATTATGAAATGCTCGAGAAAATTTATGGTTCCTCATTTTATATTGTCACTTGGTAAATCTTTGGTGGAAACAATTCAGTTCATGGCTACCTTCCAATGAAATGAAGTGTAGGTACCTGAATCAATCAGCACTATTACTGCTATTCTTGATATGTCCTTCAATCTTCGGGGGTTGGGGAGTAGTAATTCTTGCCAATGCATTACATGATATGGTCAGAACTGTTCTTCCTCTTCTTGGGTTGGATTTTACAGATAGCATACACATCCTCTTCTTGTTCATTTCATTCTCTTACTCTTCTGATCTGTATAAAATATTTCTTCTGTTATATTATTACCTCTAATTAATTTCATATTTATATTTAATATCAAAACTATTTACTCTTTTTCTTCCAATTGTTGTGGTATCAACCTTGTAGGTTGTGTAATCTAGGAGTACAACAACACTTCTCTTTATAGAAGTGAGTGGTAGAAATACCATAACTATAATTTGCATTCCATTTTTCTTGCCAACCTGAATGCCTTATCTGGTGGTCGGGTTTATGCCAAACGTCTATTTAGATGTATCTTTATTACTACAAAGAATCATCTTTGTGTTTCTAGAATATCAATTCTGGTTAAATATGAAATTTGATTTACACTTTTGTGAGAATCGGGGCTTGGTGCATGATAATGTGATGGAACATTTTACAAGTTTGTAGGACTCATGATTCTTTGAAATTTGAATTGTTATTACCGATGACGGTCGCGATAAATTTTAGGAGATTGAAGCAAGCGGCAATTCATTGAAGACTTTTGTTGATAATGTAGTAGAACAATACTATCATCAAATCTGCAGAAGTTTGTCGTTTGCAATTTCAATGTTCACGGGTGCCATCACATCTTGATTATCATTCACTCTAGAAATTTCCTTTGTTGTTCATATTCCTCTTGGCAAAAATTGTTTTATTTGACATCCATGATAACGTCTCTTGATTTTGTGATGTGTCGCTCTTCAAAATCTTATTCTGGAGAATGAACATTCTTCGCTTGTTTTTACAACGTGTTTTGTAGTAATTTTAAATATATCATTGTAAATTTGCAATTCTCATTGCAAAAAAAGATATATGATAATTGTTTTCTTTATTTACACAACCCTTAGCTTCAGAAAAGATACCTTGTTAACTTGGTAATTTGTTTTACTTTGCTGATTGTGTTTTAGCTAATGAACAATGAATAAAGATCTGGAAATGCTTTGTATAGTAATTTATTTCTTGCTACATAGATTGTGTTTCATAATGTAAGACTATCATATATATATATATATACAAGCCTCAAGGATGGATTGAAACCACTCAAAAACAAGGCAAAACCTCACTCTAAGATAAATTGCGAACATGACAAGATAGGCACACAACAAAAAATATGCTGAACATAGTGAGTGGGTGTGTGATCCTACTTTGTTCATCTGTGATTATTAAATAAATATACACCAAACCTGAATTCCTCTTTCTTATTTATTTTATACAGATTTTTTAATTAAGTAATGTTCATTATATTTTATTTCTATAAAATATTATTGTTCTACATATTTGTATGTTTTTAAATTGTTTTATTTCTGGAACTCTATCTTACAGTGGAGACATTATGTTATAAACAAAGAGTTTAGGAAGGCTGTATTTTAAGTTCAGTATAATTTAGGTGATTATTCTGCAATAAAACATACATTGTTCCTTTGTATGTATATAGCTGATCTTATTCATAGCATGCTCTTGATAGGGTTAACAGTTTTACTGTTTTGATTTTAGTTTGTTTATGTGTTATTCTCTAAACATCACTATTGAACTGCAAAGTGACAACAAGGCATTTTCCAGTGATTTTAGGTAAAAGTGGTGGTAGTCATGAAGTATATATTGAAACATCAGATTGTGCAAATTCTTTCTTGTTTTATTGGTGATATATAATAGATGTACCATAGAAAAATCTTACTCTTATAGAATATAATTTTCCAATAACTACATGTCCTCTTGAAGAATTAACAATTTAGTTCTTCTTGGAAGATATCATTTTATCACCATTCCATCATTCTCTACATTATTCTTATTAAACTGGTGTTCATCAAGTTGTTGATGATATAGATGGTATGGCGTTGATCACGAAATATATATTAAACGTAGTTATATGGTCTTGATGTTGTTCATTGATGTATAATAGGTATTTTTTATACTGAAAAAAATATATCTTACGGTGTGGTACCAATAACACATGTCATATGCATTGTTAAACATACCTTGGCTATACTGTTGTTCATAATTCTAAATTCAAAGCTTATTCAGGATATGATTCGTATATTCTAAGAATCTGTATAGAGTTCTTACAAATTCCATAAGTTTGATCATTTTGTTCCAAATATCATATACGTGAATTCGATGCTTCTGTTTTCTGGTTTCAACATCTATTCTGTATCTTTGTTCTAATTGTATCTTTTAATATGCATTTGATTAGTCTCCAAATTCATCATATTCTGATTTTTGATGTAAGTAATTTATAAAGAACCACTCCACTTTGTGATGATGAATAAACGACTTTATAATGGATATTGTCTTTCAATATTGTTTGGTACATATTAAAATAAATAAATATTTTAAAAATTAAAAATTAATAAATAAAATAAACCTACTTTCAACAGGTTGAATCTATCTTCATCTGTTCTTTTTTATCTATATAGCGCTTATCATTGCCACACAACTCTAAACGATATCATTTCTTATCTTCTACCATTTCTTGACTGTACATAGGTTGAAATTGAATTATCTCCATTATGGCAAACATATGTATCTTAATAGATATAAAATCTTGTTCATATGATTGTGTCTTTTAAATGCTCTTAGTTATGGGATTTTCAGTTTACATATTTAAGGAAAAATTAGTGTTGTTTATCTTAAAACAAATTAGTTGACTATCATACAAGTCTTCATTAAGTTGCTACACCTAATAATTAACATTCTATACATCAAGAAGAATTTTCAGGCTGTAGGTGTGATCTAAAAATTGGTTACCATTGTTATCAAAAATCACAGAAATGATTCTTCTACTTCTGGTCCTTTTTATCTTCTGTTTAACATGCTACAGACTAATTGTTGTTACTTTCTTAACTATTTTTGATATTTTTCACAAAGTGTTTTAAACAAGGATTCCTAACTTCATCATGTTTATCAAATGTTTGCTGGTGAAGATGTCCATATTAAACCAAAGGTATAATACTTTGGTTCATATTATTATTATGTTTGTTCATTCTATTTCATTTTGATATGTTGGAGCAATATTCGTAGAAAGTTATAACTTTAAGCACTGAATATTTTACTATTTATTTTTCTAAAATAGGAATTTAAACTTATTAAAATTAATTAATATCGATTTAAAATTTGATTTCAAATTTGTCAGGGTGTGTCTGGATTGGGAATTCTGTAAATAAAAATTGCAATTTTTTTTGGTTCATTCTGACATAATTAATATTATTTAAACTTTATAGTATGAAATGGCATATTTAATATTATGTTGTTGTTCTATAATTAAAATTCAACTTGATTAGTTTTCTCTGATTTTAATTGTTCAAAATAATTCATTTGAGCAACTATTTTTCTTTGGGATACAAAGAAAATTTTGAAAAGATTTTCTTGTATTTTTGTTCTCTATGTCTAGAAAAAGTTTTTTTACTAGTATGTTTACACGTCTTGTTTTCATATTAATGTCATAGTGTATGAAGTTTGTTGTTTTTAACTTGTTTTTATTTTCATTGGATGTGATTTTGATTGAAAATGCTTCTTTTTTATTTGTTAAAATTATTAAAAAAATTATTACTTTAAACCTTAAATTTACAATCAAGAATTAAATATGTTTTCCTCTAAACTATTTTATGAAATGTTGTGTTGTTTGATTTTCTCTACTACCATGTCCTTTTTGTATATGTAGAAATATGTGTTGTATTTTTAAGTTTTTTGTAACATTTTACTACCTGTGTCAAAATCTTAACAAAAATAATAATCTCTAACGACCTAATATCTAAATGGAACTGTAACTCAAATATCGTATTTACAAATAAAGCTGATTGGTGAAAAACTATGTATTATAGCATTTACTTCATCATATTAGGGTTAGGTTCTATGGAGTTTTAAAGAACATACAAACAATTTTGTTTTCCATATGACCTACTATGAATAAATTACATTTCTTCGCCATTATGGTTGAAAAAAATACATTCTAACTGTACCAATAAAAATCGTAACAATAGATGCTTTTAGACATATTAAATAACAACGACAGCATCAAAACAAACACTAAGTCACCGAGGCTATTGATGAAATAATAAACATTCGAGATGCTTCAAAATTCCATGTAAACAGTGCACACAATCACTAGATGGTGAAGCTTACAACTGACATGTAGCTGTAAAAAAACAATGCGCAACTATAACAATCAACTACATCAACAAAACATATGAATATTTGAATGAGGTTTTGCAATTACTGAATATCGTACATATGATGAAATATGTTTTAAATATAAAAACTTTTAATCATATGTACTAACATTGTTCATTAAAGACAATTTTATCGCTGCTTTATGATGAAAAATGGAGATGAGTATTGCCCTGTAAAGTCAAAAGGATAGTAAATTGAAAAAAGATGCTACGGTCATCTATAAAGAATAGTGGCTTGCTATTAGTAATGAAATATTAGAGTTAGTATAAAATGTGACATATAATTTTCTGCGTGGAAAAACATAGTTAAAAGTTTAGCTTAACCATTTTTGAGTGAAAAAATATGGTAGGAAACTCATGATGAGGAAACAAAGACTTGAATGTTAATTATTGATTTCATAAAATAAATGTTCTGGCGGGAAGAACCACCATGTGCCAAGAAATGGATATGAGAGGTTTGATGGAAAGGATCTACCTTAACATGGATACTAAAAATGGAAGTGATATTTACTGATCCCATAAATATTGAAAAACACATGAGTGTACATTGCACAACACATTTAGAACAAAATACATTTGACATAATATCGATAGCTTTGCTGCCATAAAAAATTTCCTCATGATGGGTACATGGAGAAATAACAAAATTAAAGAGATGAAAAGAACATTGCTGTGCAGCAAATTGATAATCTCAAACAAAAGGACCTACAATGGGTGGTAAATTTTATTTTATAGCTTTTTCAAATATTCCATCATATGTGCTGTCATTATTGTTTCCATTTTCTCATCGATCTTTGGCTACATATATTCATCTTAGATTCACTTCAAAGCAGAGTACCATCTATCCTGATTCCATACCATCTATCTTAGATTCAGCATTCTTCAAACATCATAATAGATTCCTTTGTTCTCTTCAAACATCCATCTTAGTTTCACATAACTTTTACCAAAAGCTTCACATATCATTTTTTTCTTTCTCTTTCTGAGAAGGCATTTTTATTATTGCTCTTGTAATTTGATATGTCATGACTGTATTCTTTATCTTCTAAGAGCCATAGTAAGAACTTTCTAAAGGATTAATGGGTGTTGAATTCTTTTTAAGAACATTTAAGAATCAATATTCAGTATCTCATTACTATAATGCCATGGAATCAATTCAAATTTATTCTTTAAACAAGACACAAGCTAGAAAAAAATATACATTTGTACTTTTGAGAGCTGATGTTGAAATTGAATTATCTCCTGGGTAGCAGGTCTCCAATATCTAAAATTACATTACCATAATGACCCTTTGACTTCTTTCATTACCATAGGTCTGATCTGATTTGGATTATTGAGAAAATTTATATCCCAATCTTGACCTGTTACGGACCCGATTCGGTGGGCAGACTTGGCGACACCCGATATCTCTTCCTCCTTGGCGCAAGAAATAGATGAGCGGAAAACTATAGTGGTATGCCAAGTACTTTGCTTCATTGATCGTGCTCGAAGGAAAACTATGAAGATTTACCACGAACACCTTTGAACTGATGGAAAACTCAAAAAAACTGCTTCCCACAAGATCATATCTAAAAAAATATTATGAACCAATATAAAATTAATAACGTGATGTTCATGGGATTGCATTACGCGTAAAAATTTCAGCTGTAGCAACACGTGAAAAAAAGTTATTATGAAAAGTACAATAGCTGTTTAGGTTAAATTAGAACACATAAATGACCTAACACATAGAATCATATCTCAAAAATAGTGTGAACAAACTCTAAAATTTTTGATATGATGTTCTCGAGTTTGCCAAAGCTGCACTCTAAAATTTGTATTCTGAACATACATTAGAAAAAAAGTTATAGCCAATGCTACGATGACTGTTTGAGACAATGAAACCCTAGAATCACTACAAGAAAAAAAGCACATTTAGTGAGGAAAAATAGATGCTGTAAAGCTCATTGGTAAAGAATCAAAAAAACATACGTGCAAAAAGCAGAAGCAAATCACCAAAAGATTAGTAAACAAAAATGTAGGTGTTGTGGCGTGATACAAGGTCACGTCCACCAATGGCAATTATAGTAGGATATTGACATCGCAATTTCATATGAACAATGGTGGCAGGTGTCGCCTAGAATCACCAAAAATTGAAGCGTCACAAAAGGTAAATGATAATAAAAATACGGAGGTGTTATTGAAGTGACATTCACGGTCAAATGCTAATAATGATTTATAGTGGCCAGATGGCGGCAGTCACCATTTACCATATAATGATGGTGACGGGCATGTACAAAATCACAAAAAAGCAAAAAAACATCCTGAAGGTAGCGTCACCCAAAAGTATATGTTGTGGTGACATTAAAATTAGTCACGAATATGAGTACAATGGTGTTAATGACATTCTGTTCCTTATGTTTTGTAACGATTTTTATTGATGGACCTTTACGCCGTACTATTGTTGCTATATATAGTGACGTTCGTGTAGTCACCATAAACCCATTAGTGACATCAAGGTCACGTCATAATCGCCTTTAATGACTGACAGTGACCCTCACCACCTTTCATATAAGCTGTAACGATTGTAGTGAAAACGGACCTTTTAATGGTGAAGTCACTTCAATAAATACCCATATATATGGTGACGTTGCGTTGACCCCATCACTATTTCATATTTTAGTGAAGATGAAAAGTCTCTACATAAACTCGTGGTGATGGTCGAAACATCATCTGCGCCGATCTTAATCATTCCATATACACCAAATATCGAGAGCACGATGAATGAATACAACCTCCTTCTTGTAAAGCGAAGATTGCTCTTCCGTGAGCTAGCACCCTTTAAAAAAGTGCTGAGCTTTAAACTAGCAATTGCCTAAAGATTGCAAAGATACACAAAGGAATAGAACCGGGAAAGGCGAAAGAACTGGGTATACCTTGCTCTACTACTTTATTCTCGACCTCTACAAGTACGATCTTGATCTGTGGCCATTATTTAATGAGTAGTTCTAATTCAATATTAAATATATTGAATAAAACAAATGAATAGCTGAGAGCCTTAAGAGCTAATTTTTAATCATACACCCAAAATCTACTTAATATTCAAGTAGATTTTAAATGGAAAACCTAAAACCATTTAAAGTAGTTTACAAATTGGCATTTTTGGATATAAATTCTTATTCAATTTGTATGACAAGTTATGTATAGCAACGAAATAGTTTCTTAGCTAAAGACTTTCTTAAGTTAACGATAATGAAAGAAACTGATCATGGCAAGCAAAATTATATTTTATTTTTGAATGAGGGTGCATATAACGATAAAGGTTGTATGAGAGTATCAAACCATAAAATAGTTTCACTAAAACATAGAAACAACCAAGAAATCTTGTTAAGCAAAGAAAGAGTTTGATTAAATATAGAAAGCTGAGCTAAATGATATAATTAAACTAAAAGTAACATAAAAAAAGTAAATTGCTGCATCATATTTATGTGACATGAATTTACGTCAATATGCGAATTAATATGACTTCAAATTTTGAAATTTTTCACATGAGATAGCATTTATCCCATTAAAAAAACTCAGTCAAACATAAAATAATCTCATGGAATCACACAGTTTATATTTATGACATCATCGGATCTGAATCCAGTTCTTAAATATTCTTATAACTAGCAATTGCACTAAGAGGTGCAAAGGAACGTCGGAACATGGATAAGAAAAGTGGGGAGATTGTATAAAGAAATAATCAAGCGAAATATACTAAAAATGAAATACAACCCATGTGAGGCTAATTTAAATTCAATTGTTGTGAATTTTGAAGTGAAAGAAAGTTTGTAACTAGTGTCCGGCAAGCAGGACTCACAAAAATTGTTATAAAGAAAAACTTGGAAGGGAAATTGAGGTTTGAGGTTTGATGATGTTTATGAAGCACATATTCTACTTGGTGAAAGTGGCCACTGCAAGGATTATTGGGGTTCAGACTTCTATAGGCGGGATAATACTTTTGAGCTTGAAACAACTTTGCACAATATAACTTTCAGTTCAAATGGGTACAAATACATATAAATCAAGCAATTTGAGACCTTTAAATGTATGGTCAGAAGCAACAACTCTAGAATCTGTGCAAATGCTTCTAAACTCTATTTGAAAAGAGGAAATTAGTTTGATCCTTGAAGGAAACTTGTTTGGACCAGACATTGGTGAGTTGATAAGCAACTCAAACAATTGGGCAGAGATTATTATGTGGTGTATTTTCAAAGGGCTCAAAGAGTCATTACCTTCTAAATGGCTATATATTTTGGGAGATGGGTTTGAAAATACGGGTAAGAAGAATCAGCCAACGTCTGAACAGTCGGGTGAATTTGAGAAAAAACACCAAAGATCTGCCAATTTTGTTGAATGCCTCTGAGCAATGTGGTTTATTGTTTGCTGTCAATTCCTCCTCAGTCATGGATTGCAGGCCTGCACAAAATAAGAATATTCTTATGATTGGTCTCTGTTCTAAAGTGAATAATTTAAAACAATATACTCGTAACCTAGCACAAAATACAGATTCAACAAAAGTAAATACAGAAAACAAGAATAGTGGAAATGATGATTTTGGATTTCAAACTGAAGGAGCATATAAGGGCGAGGATGAAGTGCTTTTGAAATTTCAGTGGACAAAGGAGACAGAAAGGATGGACTACAACAAGTTTTTGGAGTCTCGAGATAGAAGAGAAGGGAAAAGAGGCAAACTTCAAGTTCAAAGCACAGAGTAATGACCCCTGGAATGAGAGATTTTGATTCTCTTGTTCAATCTCAGCAGGAAGTAAGCAATGCCTTTGGTCAAGTCGACATTCAATTGTCGGATTCTCTATGGGATGTAGGTGATGGCATTAGCCAAGAGAAGCAGCTAGATAGGGTTTCACATGAATATATCATTTCTTCATGAATGCAATGATTATCGGAATTATGTTCAAATAAAAGAGATGTGTGTGCAAGAGGCTTTATAATGTTTGATATGCAAAGAATAGAATATTCAAAATAGTACATCATATGAGGAGGAGACCTTTAAATCAAGCAATTTGAGACCTTTAAATGGGTGCAAATACATATAAATCAAGCAATTTGAGACCTTTAAATGGATGCAAATACATATAAATCAAGCAATTCGAGACCTTTAAATGTATGGTTAGAAGCAACAACTCCAAAACCTATTCAAATGCTTCTAAACTCTATTTGAAAAGAGGAAATTAATTTGATCCTTGAAGGAAACTTGTTTGGACCAGACATTGGTGAGTTGATAAGCAGCTCAAACAATTGGGCAGAGATTATTATGTGGTGTATTTTCAAAGGGCTCAAAGATTCATTACCTTCTAGATGGCTATATATTTTGGGAGATGCGTTTGAACATACATGTAAGAAGAATCAGCCAACGTCTGAACAGTCGGGTGAATTTGAGAAAAAACACCAAAGATCTGCCAATTTTGTTGAATGCCTCTGAGCAATGTGGTTTATTGTTTGCTGTCAATTCCTCCTCGGTCATGGATTGTAGGCCTGCACAAAATAAGAATATTCTTATGATTGGTCTCTGTTCTGAAGTGAATAATTTAAAACAATATGTTCTGAAGTGAATAATTTAGGTGCTACCTCCTCCTCAGCAGATCTGTAATCTGCTAGGTAGTAAATTGCCAGGTTGTTGGGTTCAAGGAAATTTGAACACGATTTTTCTCCAATTGACAGTCTATACAGAATTTGTAGCCATGTTATTTTCCAATTAAATAATTCCATGCAGAAATTGTAGCTCAGAGAGCCTCCCTAGAAAGCATCATTCTCATAGATAAAAGGGCATCCATTCAAGACACCCTAATTGAAAGGACCACGTCAATTGAAGACATTATTATTAAGGAGAATGAGATGGTGAATGTACAAGAAATCATTATTGCAACTGATAAAACAACCATACAAGGTGTCATAAGTGCAGCAATTAATATTTGTCAAAGCCATCATAATTTTAACAAGAGAACATCTGTACAGGAAGTATCATTTACAGGCTACACCAATGCCAAGAAGGGCATCAATATAGGAGGGCACTTATACTGAAGAACATCACCTAAGACATTAACTGTGACATCATTCTCAGCTACATAACCAGTACATTTCATGTCGACGACAGCATCTCCAACATTATCCATTGTCACATAGAAGTTAGAACATCCATTTTTCTACCAATATAATTTAATTTCACAAGTTGCCCATTCCATGAAACTAGCCTCATCTAAATCAACTTCTTCTACAGTGTACATCTGTATTACAGTGACCTGTAATATGCATGAGTTTTTCTCCTAATGGAATTTGCGAATTTGTGATAGCACCGAAGAAGGATACCTCAGTGAAGTTTCTCATCAATGTGACCAGTCACCAAACTAGGTATTAACTATTAAATAATTTATTTGAGGTACCAAAACTCTCCCAAAGGTTGTAGATCCAATCAATAAAACTAAAAAAAAACCACAATCAGGACCCAGAAGATGAGGCAGTTGACTGGGATTAAACGGTACAACGCAGAAAGTATGAGACACTCGTGGAGAACCTTAGGAACTCATGGCGAACTGTGGAGATTCCTATCATCTGTGACATCATCTAACACTATCTGCTATTAAACAAATAACCTAGCAGGAAATATTAACAGAAATTGACAAAAAATAGTTGGGACCTAGAAAATCAGAACTGCAAATGGTTGAATGGATGGCATTCATTAAAGCATGTAGACAATGGCAACCTAAAAGGAAATTTCTAGAAAAAATGCAAATCCCTTGCATCAGCAAAAAACATAAAGTTAGGCAGCAAAGTACAAGAATACTTCAAAGTCAAGACTTCATACTTCTGTATATGAATCCTTAGCAAAAACACCATACCGGGTGTTTGGCAAGATACCTATTTCCTAATCTCTTATTCCTTTGTAAACAGACATGTGCTGACATAGGTAGGGCTGCTGAGGGGTGGAACTGAAATTGAATATTGAAAACCGACGAATAGGACAAATTTGCATGACTTAAATTTAAATTTGGTAGATAGAAATGGCCAATGTATGAATCAAGAAAAGGGGCTTACGATTGTGAAAATTAGACAATGACCATACTGACAACCATCCCATTCTTAGATGCTTCACATACAACCATCTAACAAAGTGATATACAGTGTTTCTCATAACAAATTCCAGGTCTAGCAAGCACCCTAAAGAGGACAAACTACAGGACCTTTAACCTTTTGATTTATACAACAGTCCTACTAGATTCCCTTCTGAAATCACCAATGCAAGAACTCATGAAGTTTCACTCTAGAAACCCTTGTTACAAGTCCCATAGGCTGGACAGACTACCTGACAGTAATAAAGTACAAATCAGTCCATTTCCCATCTAATCTCAAATGTGCTAATCCTTCAATTTTTATTTTTATTTATTCTTTTTAATGCAGATTTATTGTGATATTTCAGATAGGAACTAATAGCTAATATCAATTCCATGTGTCAATCTCCATGTTGAGGTGTGAAAACAATGAGAATGGCACATCAAGGTTTTTGAAGACTCCTGGCAGATAACAAATCCAGGGTCTTTAGAAAACACGGATGCTGGAACCCTTAACTCTAAACTTCATAATTTTTACTAAAACAACAAATACCGAGACCACAATGAAACCTTGGTTGATAAGTGCAGAAAAACAATAAAACTGAAAAATAACAAGATTAAAAATAGATCGGTCAGAAACAGTGACAAAGTGAATCAATTTAAATCCTGAAAAAACTCAGTACCAGAACAACGAAAAAATATAAAAAATCAAAGTGGCAACAAGAACAATAAATGAGAAGGATATTGCATCTGAATACTTCAAAAGCGGAATGGCTGTTTTGAAATGATAGAATTTAGCCATCTTCCCTAGCTCTTATTTTTCATTCTATGTTATTGTTTTGAAGACGGGCTAGATCAATTTCCTCAAGAGATGCATCAAGAACTCCCTTCTTCGGTGTACCTCATAAATACTATGTTGTCGTGAGTCCCAATTTTTGTGATAACATTAATAGATTCCAATTTCAATCTTGAATTTTCTTCATATTTCCAGATTAAAAGAATTTTGAATGGTAAAATGTATTTCATTTGTTTATTGTTCTATTTCTTCTTTTTGTATTCCAACAACGTATATTTTTTACTGGTGTGTACATGCATGCAAAATAGAACTGAAAACCTTGAGGCACAGATGAAAGCAAATTATAATTTGTATTTCAAAGTTAACTGAAGCAAAGGACATACCTGAACATTACTTTCTTCCATGAGAATCTCCTTGGCCTTTTCACACAATCCTCTGACCTGCAACCATGAGAAAAACATTCTTAAAAAAATATATATTTTCTTCAATACAGAATTTAATCCATTATCTTTTTTTTCACCAAAATAATTGATGCTTGGTAGGGTTCTAAATACAGTTTTATAACTAAGCGTTCGAGAGAGAATAGATAAAGTGACATACAAGTTGACAACACAACTGTGCTACCGTAAGCACTTTAAAAACCAAATTGATTGATCCTTGTAACTGACATCAACATGCACTGCTTCAACATTGAACTTCTTAACAGGAAAATTAGCATGCATAGAGCTGCAAATTGTAGCTTTTAGCATAAAAGCTGGTAAAATCTACATCTTATTGGCCTCAAAGGGGATGGCAGGAAATGTCCCAGGCATCCGCAAAGCACTCTCCCAGGGAATGCATATGCCTCAGCGTCCATTATAAAATAGCCAGGTCTACTTCCTTATCATAATTCAGGAAGGCAACCTAGCAATTAAAAATCAGAGAAAAATTCCAATGGTATGGTTGCTGGAGGTACCATTGTTGATACACACTTGAACTTATGTTGGCCATATTTCTCACAAATTGCAGGTAGGCCACACCCCTGTCTGTTGCATTGAAGATCATGCAGTTCTTTTACACAAATTTGGAGCTCTGATGGTTGATATCTGGTGTAGTGTTTGAGAGTAGGCGTCCATGGCCTTTTAGTTGGATCCAGAGTAAATTTTGCTAGAAAAACAGTAGATGCAGCTACTAAAGATGGCAGATAGCCAATAAAACTATACTCTGGAAGGGTCAACTCTGCAAGATAATTTGCCAGAAACTCCAGCTGCAGGTATTGAACCTGATGACAAACTTGAGCTGCTCGAATAAACCGCCTGAGAAAACTTTTTATAGTTGGAGACGAAAGCTCGAAATGAAGATGCTGTAGAACATGTGATTCCATTTGCAATACCTCATCGTGAAAATAGGTATTGTCAGTTATATAGCAGAATTCAACCTGGGGAGCACATATCTCCTCGTATTTCGCTGCAATCAACATGCAGGTGACGCCCAGCAATTGCAAGCGTTGTCTATTTACTACATTGTTGGAAAGGTACCGGTCAATATAGGAGACTGTCAAATACAATGTATCTGGAACAAGTTTGTATTCCTCGGCAACCTCCACAAGCCAGTCAATTAGAGTCCCTCGCATGTTGGCATTTATATCTTCTTGGACCTCTTCCATATAGTTAGCTGCTGCCCTTCTCTTCACCTGCTCTGCATCACGGATATGCTGATCTATATCACGCGCATATACTGTGCACATCCGAGGATCCATGTGATCAGTATCAACATCAACAATATGCAATTCCTTTGGCTTTGCCTCTATTGGGGAGCTTCCCTCAAACGGATGGTCTTGTCCTGACTTTGAGTTTGAATGCTTTGAAATGTACAGATTCTGCAAGGTTTTCTTCTCTAGAGAAGCAACATCTGCGGGATTATCATTATCCATATATTCAACCTCTCTACTTTCCGTAGAATCGCTAGTTGGCATGCTTTCATCCATAGACTCTGATTCTCCATCTGACCTGCAACTTGTAGGATAAAATGATACAAGAGTATTGCAAGTTTCATTGTTCCTCGATGAATTCTGATTGATGGGTACTTGCAGTCTGGGTTGTTTGGGAACAGAAATTTCCCCAACATTCTGCTGCCGATCATCAGCATTTCTTGAGTTGAGAGTTGTTATCTTCACCTTTGAAGTTGTGGTTTCAACGAGACCCTGCGATTTTAGCAGGGAAGAAACAGAGGTCTCTGCAGACTTCAAATTAGCAGCAATATTGTGCTGATTAGATAAACTGGCGAGGGCGTTTCGTTTCTTAGCTTGTTGTAAGGTAGAAACAGTAGGTAATTTAGCTCCATTTTCTAAGGCGGGCCGTTTGGCAGAGGACTTTGAACATCGAGGATTCTCTACATTTACAACCTCGCGGCTTCCGCCACGCTGAGTTTTCCCTTCTCCTTCGAATCCCGCCATGTTTATTTTCTTCGTAAAGCAACACTGAACGAGCCTTCAAATAATTCCTTGGACCCTTAAATTAAAATCCCAAACGACAATCCTATAAATGGCCCCTGGGAAAATGGAAGCCAAAAAAGCCCCAAAATCTCGTCCTTCCACGCTTGTTGTTGGATTCATGGCTAAAATAAGCAGACAGTGTTTTGATTTCAGCCAAACTATTCCAAAATGCTCTGTTTAAGGAACATCCTGAACCTCATTTAAAGCCGACTGAGGCTGCTAGATGTGACTTGTCCCCGACAGCTTTGACGTTCTCATGGCAGCCAAAGCCAGCAAAGAAAAACGTTCAAATAACTCTAGGCAGAGCTTACGATTCTGAAGAAGCTTCCACATCCTCCATTATTGCAAGGTGAGAACTTCAATATACACTATTAGTGTAGAAAATGGGTTTTGGAATACGCCACGACTGTACAGATATTTAAGATGAAGCTCGTCATGAGAAGTCCCCATACCATTCCCATATCGATCAGTGTTAGTGTTAATGTCTAATTTAATGTGACAGATGGTTGTTGACTAGATTCCCAGTTAGGGTGATAGAACCAGAGGTTGATGTCTTCATATGAGTGCTTGCAGATGATGGCCTAGATTACAGTTTCATCCAATGAGAAATATGCAAATAGAATATGCATTGTTGTTTGCAGAATAGGCTCTCGGATCAGGTTGTGATTAAGTTAAGAGTTGAGAATTTTAGCATGAGCGGTTGCCGAAAATAAATAGAAGAGAGTTCGGACTGCTAAAATTAGTTTTATGGTGATTGTTGCGAAAGTAGTTTATTGGTGGTTCTTCTAATAATATCTCATATTAATGTGTTTAAACTTTATAATGATGCATGTTCTTATGCTTGGTTAATCTCTTTTCCACTGGTTTAGATCCTAGTACATCAATCACTGCATAAGTTGAATTATTTATGAAAACTCTAATTTTGTCTAATTTCAAGCAATGGTAAACTGAATGTATAATTTAATCAACCTTGTAGGTTTTTCTTTTACATTAAGTTTTTTGAATTTAATCAGGCATGTAGAATTGTTAAACTTGAAAAATATTAGAACAAAACTGCATTTATGTTTGTTTTCAATGACAATTTTTTTTCGAATGCAAATCACTAATCAGGGGACTGAGCTTAGGACCATGGCAACTATGCAACTTAGATTAACTTGTTTTGGTGATGAGCACATTCTTATTCTCGTTGGCTTTTCTATTCTCAGGTTTTAGATCCTAGAACAACAGCAACCATGTTTGCAAACACTCGTTGCTTAGGAGAAAAGAAAATTGGAGAGGAAGATTGCTTCATTTTAAAGCTTGCTGCTGATCCTTCAACTCTGCACGATTGGAGTGATGGACCTGCAGAAATTATCAGACATGTACTTTTTGATATTTCAGTCAAAAAACTGGCCTCCTTGTATATTTGGAAGATTCCCATCTCACACAGATTCAAGCCACTGGAATAGATGTTGTTTACTGGGACACCACCATAGAAACAACTATCAAAAATTAAAGAGTAGTAGATGGTGTGATGATTGCTCATTTAGGTCGATCAGTTGTAACTTGTCACTCTTTTTAAATTTGGAGAGCGTTCAATGAGCCATACCAGAACTAGAATGGAAGAAACATGGACAATTGACGATGTGGTTTTCAATTTGCCTGGCCTTTCAATAGATTTCTTCATTCCTCCTGCTGACATTATCAAAAGTGGATCAGGGAGTGATGCCTGCAATTATCAATCTGATGGAAAACCCATGTCAAGGAAGCCTCAAAATGGAATCTTGCAACGAGTGCCTGTTGGGCTATCAAAATGCATGGTTAAATAGATTTGTTAATAACACTTTTATAAGTTTGGATTCTAATTCTGATACTGCCTCAACCTTTCAACGGGTACTTCTGTGAAAGTTACAGGATGCTTGCAAAAATCCCCTGTATCATATGGAAACTACTATTCAGAGCATTATGACAGTTTTCAGGGAGAGCAGTGTTTTCTGACTGTTGTTGAGACTGGAATACCATTTTATCATACAATTCCTGAAAAGCATAGGTTTGTTGTTAGGTTTTAGCGAGTTTTGGAATTTTCTAAAGGATAATTGCAGGCAAATCCCTGTCATCTACAGTTTAGCAGAAGAATAGTAATAGCAGTTGACATTTCTACATCGGATTCACATGCCGTATGAAGTTGCAAGCTGAACTGCATTTCTGGCTTTTCTTAATAGAGCATTGAAGTTGGTAACATTGCTTCGGAAATGCAATCATCTTTTCGCTAATGGTTGATCAAGTTGCAGGGCAAAGCATTAAAATAATAATAAAAAAAATTCAATAAGTTCGCTTGCAAAGCATTAAAATATGGGGTTTTCAGAAAATAGAAAAAGATTCAACTTGGTTATTTCCGGAGGTTCATTTTATAAATACCTTGGGCAGGCTGTCCATGCAGTCCATGAGAATCAGTACCCGAATGAAAAAGGTTCCCCATACCACAACTTGTCGTTACGAAACAACTGGAATGTGACTTCCTGGGCTTCGATACTCTTTGCTTGATACACTCTACTCGACTCCGCTTGGTCCACTTGGATACTGCGCATTGATACCCCGCTGTTACCATTTCATCGTTGACCCATTATGCATTCAGTAAGGAAGTTCGAGAACCAAACTCAGTCAACCCCAATCTATTCCCCCAGATTCCGTAGACCGAGAGTAGATTCTTGCTCCAGATTAATCTCGAGATACAGCATCGTCAGGGGGGTGGGCAGCATCTTGAATTTTCTTCCTCCTCAGAGGCCAATCCGGCTGCATCTCAACAGCTATGGTATCAACCAGCTACCGCAAATGATAAAGGGGTAGAGCATCCCTGCAGAAATCCCTCCAGAAGGTTCCACTTGCAGGAGGGAATAAAAATTTATCAAAAAATAAAAAATAGAATCATTCGCTTCCTTAAAAGTATTCAAATTGAATTTTCAACCAACGCTAGAGGGAGGCGGAATTTTTTGGAGGGAAATTGGAATTAATTTAAAATTAAAAATTAAAACAAAATTAAATTGCAATAATAATATTTTAAAAAAAATTATATATAATATTAAATTAAAATTTCAATATAAATAAATAAGTTATTAAAATGTATATGAATTATTTAATATGTAAAACTTATAAACATAATTAATTAGTAGTTATAATTATTTATGTGATCATCTTTAAATTAAAAGACGCAAAATTAAATTTATTTGGTTTTTCCTCGTTTTAATATAGACATAAAAAGGTATGATAAAATGCCCTCTTTTAAGGTTTGATAGTTATTATTTTTTTTACTAAGCTTTCATCTATCATAATGAGGCCAATTGCCCAGATTTAGAATTATGAGAGTTGTTATAGTTGCTACAACACCACCCAAAATTTTGGGCATTTGTCGAACTCTAATGTTTTCCCCATTCGCACTTTACATGTTGCCCCCACACATCATGTGTTGCCTCAGATGTTAACATTATGACGACATTACAATTTCGAAGGTGTGTCGCTTCGGTGATGTGCCAAGAGACTCCCTTCACTTCAAAACTTATCTTTCCCTAGTATGTATCACAACCAACAGAAGCACTGAATGTGGACAAGCAGCATTTCATTTTGGATCCCCTTATGTTGACTATACTAGGGTTTGGGAGAAACCATAATTTGGAAATAAAGTGACCCCCTTTCTGTGTTAAACCTATACCTCTAAGGGCATAGTCTCATCGACATCGCACACCATGGTGAGATTTATTGCATGGCATGTCACCCTAGGCCCTTGCCTGGTCCTATGCCTTAGCATGTGCAATAGGGTTTGAGAGAATTATATATTTTTCTCGGCATCCTTGAAACCTTCAACATTGGTGATTGAAGGTCCAAACCTGCCATGAATTAATCCTTACTCTCGAGGGTGATTATCATCTTCACCTTCTCATCTTATCTCGAAACTGGATCACTCATATGCATCAGGGTTTACAAGGTACCTCATATAGCATTAGTCCTCATTCCCTCTCATTTCATTAGGTTTTGGGCAGGCAGTTGTTGTTGGGAGTTATCTTGTCATCAACCTACATTTTCAAGGGTGTTTTCCCATTGGTCATATTGTGCATGTACCCTTATTCTCTCCATTAATTTAGGGTTTGGATTATTATGGTCTTGTTCATATGTTATAAAATCCTAAGTTATCATAGCCATGAATCAAAGGTCAAAACCTTTTTCTCTTGAATTTCACTTTGGCACGTATTACTCGGGTTTCTCTCCACCAAGTTTTAAGGAAAAATTAAAAAACATGGTAAAATCACTTGATCATGGGCTGAATTTATTTCCGCAATTAAGCAACAATTTTATCCATTAGCTCATTTACAAAAGGCTATCATGAATTGGAAAAGTTTTAGACAACTTAAGGGACAAAGTGTTCATGATTACACTCAAGAGTTTAGACGAAGGGCTTTATTACTTGGAATTGATTTGCATAGCCAAGAGACTTTGCTGAAATATATAGGTGGTTTACACAGCTATATTATACATACTATCCTTATGTTCAATCCTACTACTCTAGACGAGTTTTGTGTCCAAGCCACACATTTAGAGGCTAGAGGTAAACAATATTTTGATGGGAATGAAGGTAGTGAATTTAAAGGAAAATGTAAGAAAATAAATGCAAACTCTAGGAGAGAAAAAGGAAATTCTTTTTGTAAAAATTGTTCCAAAACAAACCATGATGGAGACCATTGCTGGAAACTTCATCCGGAATTAAAGCTAGAAAAATTTAAAACCAAAGATAAGGCCAAAGAAAAAGGAAAACCAGTTGCAATCGCTGAACAAGACTTCGGGTCTGAATCAGGAGATGAAAGTGTAAACTCAAAATTTCCACATTTCCTACTTAAGAAAAGGGGAAAATGGTTGCAATAGCTGAACAAGACTTAGGGTCTGAATTAGGAGATGAAACTAAAAGCATAGCCATGGTACTAAAGAACATAAAGGGGAAAGATATTGTAAAAGAAACAAATCCCAGTTCTAGCACTTTAAACTGTCACATAGAAGCTCCAAATGAAGAGAGGAGGATAGAGTTGTTTCATGTGAGGATAATTTCCACACACACAAATATAGACACACTATTTGACAGTGGGTCTCAAGAAAACCTCTTCTCAGAAGACTTAGTCAAGAAGATGAAACTTGAGACCATTCCACATCCAAAGCCATATCCACTTGGTTGGATTTGCAAGGATGCTAATTTACAAGTTTCAAGGAAGTGCATGTTGCGCTTCACCATAACAGCTCATTATGTTGAAATCGTTGAATTAGATGTGGTACCACTTGAAATTACATGTGTGGTGTTGGGTAGTCCCTACTTATATGACAAGAAATTGATCTTCTTATATGCAGAACGTAATGGGATAAAAGTACAAGGTGAAAAGCAATGTATAAAAATTTGATGAGGAAGGATCGCTTTGGCTATAATTAGAAGTAGTCTTATATACCATAGGGCACCAAATGAGTTAGAGCATGGTCCATGAAGTCCTCATAAAAGGGAGATATATGTATTCTATAGATATCACATGGGAACCTACCATGATTCTACCATTATTTGGATTTTCCTCGTCTTTAATTGAGGAAAACATTATTTTTCAAGGTGTGGCATGTTTAGGTCCTACATTAATCTCGCTACTTCATCTACGAGGAGTTAATTATTTGTTGTATGTGGCCATCCACTTTTAATAATTCCAATTAGGTAGTAGTGGATAGATATTTAATGTAAAATGGTCCATTTTGTTAGGTCCACAAGGTAGTTGGTACTCATGCTACTCCTGATAAGAGCTTCCGAGGTTTTGAATTTATTTGATTATTTTGTGCATCTGAACTTGATTCTGATTCTGCATGAACCTGCAAATTTTTATACATTATAAAATGTATTAAGCTGATTTACATGCATAAAAAAACATAGATTCAATTAGATAATGAAAATATAAATAAAATATGAAGTAAATATTACGTCTCGAGAGGGATAGGGAGAACTCCACGATGGAATTTTAGAAATATTATGGAACGGGTTGGATTTTTAAGAATTTTCCATTCGATATAATTATGATATTTTCTCCCCGCATTTGAGAAAAAATCAACAATAAATTTTAGCACTCACAACTAAAAGTAATTTTGGTGCTTTAAAAATGGACTTATTGTTACCGGTGCTTATGTACAGATAAATGCACTGGTGTTTTTTTAGTTACTACGCACCGATGTCATGTTATTAATAGACGCACCGATGCGGTGTTATTAATCGATGCACTGGTGATGAAAAGCTGTAAATAAAAAAATTCGCAACTTTATTTTCTTAAAGTGAAAAAAAGTGGAAAATTGAAAAATGCGCAGCAAAATATTTTTGAAAATATAATTTCATAAAAAAATTCTTTAAATACTAAACACTTTTCATTATTTCACTATTTTTGCAAAATATTTCATTAGAGATTTGCAGGAGACAAACCAGGAGAAAGAGAGCATGAGAGCACTGTGGAGTAGCGAAATACGTTCGAATAGAAGTATTTTGACAATCAGAATTCCAAACCTCTGGTGATTCAAACCTTGTAGCATAGAATTTCAAACGATATCGTGATTAAATTTGTTATTTTTTTATATTTTCTGTAGCATTTTTTCCGCAGTAAGTAAAAAAATTCAATTTTTTCTTCATTTTCAAAAAAAAAAAGAGAAAAAAAAGAAAAAAATCCATTTTTACCCTAAACCCTTCATTCGTTTTGTTCTTCCCTTACTTCTTCCTATTTTTGTGAATTCATAATTAGGTATTTTCATTTTATATTTATAGGGTTTGTATTGCTATATATATATATGCCCATGACATCCAACCCACAGGATGACTTGCATAGTCAGATCCTAATCAGTGTCGGCCCTTGCGTGAATTAAAAATAAAACATAATTTTTTTAATTGGTGTGACCTGCGTAACCTAGTACACTGGTGCATTGGCTTATCCCAATGCACCGTGTATGTATTTTTTGATAATATTTTTTTATTTTTATTTATTTTTAATCTATGTGCCATATGTAAAATAGGTCACCGATGCGCTATTTCATTATAGCACACTACTCACATACTGTTTGGCAAAAAGAAATTTTTATTTTGTGTTAATCAATGCACCATGTAACATCTAACGCACTGGGTTTCCTAGTTGACAGAAAGAACCGTACGGTGGTCCCTTGTTTTCACAGGGCGTTTATAAGAATCGGTAGTGTCTCCCCCTCCACGACACCATATGCTACAAAAATAACACTAGACGATTTTTATTATTTTTTCTGTGTTAATCGGTGAGGTGGTTAACATGTAATGCACTGATGCTCCTTGTTGAAATTCAACACCGTACGATGTTTTATATTGTTTGGGTGGTGCGTTTATAAGACCACCACGCACTGACGTCGATGTGTACACCATGAAAAGTGCACTGGTTTCTTGATATATTCTTTTTTACCTCAAAATTTGACAATTTATTTATAAAATATATTAATGAATGATATGGTACAAGTTTCATATTGATAAATAAATGTATGACAAGATATCAAGTAACAAAAATATTGATAACACATCAATAAAAGTGAAAAATGTAAGTACTTTGTAAATTCTTTACAAAAAATATTATTTTTGAACTATATGTAAGTTTAACTAATATGTATTGTTTACTGTGTATCATGCAGAGCCACAAAATGACGAAGCTTGATAAGATTATTTATGGTCTAGGACCAAAAGATCGTAAAAGCTTCATGGAAAAATTGCAAAATGATGAATTAGGTGAATGAAAAAATACCATCGATCCAATATGAGTTTTTTTTTTAATTTTCATTAATAATATACTTCAAATTATTAGATAACATGTTTCAAACAATCTATTAATTCACATATGTTTAATGTTCTACAAGGACCAACAACTCAGAAAAATGAATGTTGTTCTAAGAAAAGAAAGAAAATAGAACATGCAAATGAAAATGAATTGCTCCTTAGCTCATCTGGAGTGGTGCTGGAGGTTAACGAAAGGGGGAAAAACTTTTACAAAAGTTTGAATTCACATATTTTTAATGTTCTATAGGGACCAACAACTTAGAAAAATAATGTTGTTCTAAGAAAAGAAAAGAAAAAAATAGAACATTCAAATGAAAAAGAATTGCTCCTTAGCTCATGCAGGTGGTGATGGAGGTTAACGAGAAAGGGGGAAAAGCTTTTACAAAAGTTTGAGGGGTCTAGTGTAGCAAGAATGTGGGCCCGTTCTTTCACTTAGAGATACAAAATCAATCAATGATTTAAGAGACAAATTTTATCTAAACTAGAGGAAGAGTTTCAGGAATTAAATTGACCTGAGACATATAAGAGTTTAAATGGCAAAAAGCACAACAAAAAAGGAAGGAATGAAAAAGTAAATATTCCTTTAAATTTTTTTCTAGAATTATTTATAAATACCATTTTTAAATATCACTTTTGTTATATTTACATTTCATTTATCAATATACTTGAATTAAATAGTTTATTGTCATGTTACATTTTAAGGAAGATTGCAAAAATATATCTAAAATATGAGCAATTTGATGCTCACGAAAATATGTTTGATAGGAGAAATGTCCAAAAGGGTGTACATGGAGATGGTCAAAGAAATGGACAAAATTGCATCACAGGATGAGCCATCTCAACAACAACGTGCTTCAAATGTAATATGTAATCATTGAATTTTTCGATCATTAGGTACAATAAATAAACAATTTAACATTAAATATTAATTTTCAAGTATTTTCTTGCATAAAAGAAAATAAAATGGAACCCATTCAACACATAAAACATGACGACAAGGAAGAAAAGGGTTGATATCTAAGTTTGTGAGTAATTGTTACTTCCTTATAACAAATTAACTAGATTTCATTTTTGTATATTTTAAGTTTTTTTAGAAAAATTATCATTGAATGTATTCAAATATGTGTTAACATACGAAGAAGAACCATCATACGAATTGATTGGCATTGGGTTAAATATGGGATGTGAGTATATGTTGGAATATCATAAATCAATTGTGGAATTTGTAAGCATCTATTGATTTTGTTTTACTTAGCTCCGTCTATAATTAATAGAAGAAAAAAATCTTTCATATTAAATATATGATTTGTTATGGGGTATAAAAATTGCAGGAAACAAAATATGGAACTGTGCCAACATATGAAATCTTGAAAGATGGCATATGACATGGTTTTGAAAGAATGTGTATGGTTCATGAGTCAATTATTGCTATGGTATGTCATTTTTTTTCGATTTACATTGATGTATATTATTTAATATTGCAATTTTCATTATTCTCACAAATGTATATACACTCATTACAATTTATTTTTATGTTTGTAGATGGAAGGTGAAGAAGAAGAAAACAATCAACACCATGAAAAAAACATTCCTGAAAATAACCCAAGTCATGGAAGTAGCTCGAACAGTGACATCAGTTCAAGAGAAGAATGATGATAATTATGTTTGGATATCAAAGCAAGGCGTTGTATTTTTTTAAATATTTGTTTATGAAATTAGACTTATTGTTTAATGTAATGGTCACAATGTCCCAATTAAAAGTCAAAGGGATATCAATAATTGGCCCATTTTGTATGACAAAGACTGTCTTATTCATATATATATATATATATATATATAATAAAATATGTTTTAATTTATTCTATCGCATTCTCCATTGTGGCTGTGAAATGTAACACCACGTCTGATTAAATTTATGTATGATTAATATTATAATGAAGAGATGTGAAATCTGATGATATGATATAACAAATTAATCCAAACATCACATTCAAATGCCCTAATAAAAAATTAATTAATATGAATATTGTTATAAGATATGTGTCGTATTTTGATGAATAATGAATTTTAAAAAATCACAATAATTATGATATGATATAACAAATTAATCCAAACAGCACATTCAAATGAATTAATAAAAATTCAATTAATATGAATACTGTTATAAGATGTGTCGAATTTTGATAAATAATGAATTTTAAAAAATCACAATAATTGCACTGTCACAAGTCGATGTTTCTAAAAAATAAAAAATGAACACTGGTGTGTGTTAGTTACTGTACACTGGTGCGTTTGTATGATACAATGCACCGATGTCTTTCTACGACCTAGGGCACCGCACAAATACCAATACCAGTTATAAATCTCGGTGCATTTGTGTGATACTGTGCACCAGTGCATTTATGTGAGACTATGCACCGGTGCATTTTTATGACCTATGGGCACCGCACAAATACCAATACGAATTAAAACAATCGATTCATTTTGTTTGATACTACGCATCGGTGCGCTTCAATAAGACTATGTACTGGTGCATTTATATGACATATGGGTGTCGCACAAATCCCAATACGAATTAGAACGGCCATGTGTTGTATCACCTACTGCGCGCCTAGTGCGGTTGTATACCTTTATGGCCCGGTGCATGCACCTTCGAATGCCCTGGGGTGACTGTCTATATGACACGCACCGGTTCATTCACACCTTAGTAGTGCACCGATGAAAAAAACATCCGTAATAACCTCCGACTGCCCAGGTTTTTTAGTTGTGTTGAAATTCCATTGAAAGCTCTGCCAAAACCTCCGTTACCAAAAAAGGATATTGTAGCAAATGTTTTTTTGACAATTTTGGCCAATTTCATAATACTAAAACCCTCCTTTATATCCTCCACTAGAGGGTCTTTTCCTTGTACTGTTGGTATCCTTATTTCTATGTTTCATTCCATTTTTTTAAATTACATGAAGTTCTGTGTAGTGACTAGGTTCTAGCCCTAAAATTCAACCTTAAATCTTGCAGTCGCTAGCATATTAATGGCATAAAAAGGTTGTAGTTCCACTTATGCAGGCTTCATGGGAGGGACCGGGACCCACAGTCGCTTGGAGAAATTTTCAAGGGAGCGATTAGGGCTCTAGGTCCTTTATTTGATGAGTTTCATCAAGGGTTGTTAATCTGGAAAGGTGGGGTAGCTCTTAGAGGTTCTGTTGGTTGTGTGGATGACTAGTTTGGTTGTGTTTTGTCAATTCCACTTCCTTAAGGTGACCTAGGAGGTTGAATCATATCATAATATACTTTCATCACATTTTTACCCCAACAGACATTAAATTGGGTAAATGTGGGAGGAGGGTGTTACAACTCCACACAACTCAAATATTCATACATGATTCCATGCTTCTTATATGCAGAAGGTAATGGGATAAATGTATAAGGTGAAAACCAACGTACAAAAATTTGATGAGGCAGGATTGCTTTGGCTCTAATTAGAAGTAGTATTTGATATTGTAGACCATCAAATGAGTTAGTGCATAGTCCATGAAGTCCTGATAAAAGGGATATATATGTATCCTATAGATATCACATGGGAACCTACCATGATTCTACCATTATTTAAATTTTCCTCGTCTTTAACTGAGGACAACATTATTTTTCAAGGTATGGCATGTTTAGGTCCTACATTAATCTCCCTAATTCATCTACAAGGAGTTAATTATTTGTTGTATATGGCGATCCACTTTGAATAGTTCCTATTAGATAGTAGTGGATAGATATTTAATGTAAAAGGGTCCATTTTGTTAGGTCCATAAGGTATTTGGTATTCATTAGTGACAGGACCACAAGTAGTAAGGTATTTTTCTATCTAGATTTCTTTAAAGATATAGAAGGTTATGTAATGTTTGCTTAGTGTTGTTGTATTTAGAGATATTCCGAACGATTGGTTACCCTATAGGAAGAGACAATCTAAAATTTCTTTCTTCTTCTGATTCTCATAAAAGAGGGGTGTCTTTTTCATATTTAATCTTATTCTCTCTTTTCCAATTGTATTATGTATATATATATATATATATATTTGTATTTCAATCATAAGGGTTAAGGAAGAATTCATTCCTCAATATTTATAGGCATTTCCTTATGTTCACTCCCACTCTTAGCACTCTCTAAAAAAGTGATAATAATTAAGAGGCTTTCTATCTTATTTTATTTTGAAAAATCTACTTTCAAAATTAGATGAGGGTCATTACAAGAAGAATTATAAATCATACTTTTTTTCAATGTTTTCTTTGAAAAAAAAAATATAAAGGGGCGGAAACGTGAAGCTGGGTTACACTTTTGTGAGAATCGGGGGCCGAAAACTTTTTTCAGCAATAGTTCGGCCGAAATCTGTAATAGTTCGGCCGAACTTTCTTAGAAAGTTCGGCCGAACTCTTGATTCCATTAAAATTGATGACACACAGACAGCGCGGGCAAACAGAATTTTTGCCGGAGATTGGAAAACCAACAACAAAATTTCGGTCGAACTCTTAACAAAAGTTCGGCCGAACTATGAGTTCGGCCAAACTTTTACTTTTAAAATA